>BDUI01003573.1:47306-60073 GCA_002335545.1 Apodemus speciosus
CACACTCTCTCTCTCTCTCTCTCTCTCTCTCTCTCTCTCTCTCTCTCTCTCTCTCTCGATATAAATAATAAGTACTGATAATGAATGTTCTTTCTGGTAAAAGGGACCCAATTCCGATACTTGCAGAAATGTCCTTGAGTGCGATTTGTCTGGTGGCTCCACAACAGCCAGTTCTCACGATAAATCTGCGAATGTTGTTTGCTCATCACACTTATGGGTGGCATACAGTTTCACTACATTTCATTTCGAATTTTCATTCTCACCAACTGACTAATGTGATGTTCACCTTCTTCCTCTTCCACTGTAAGTTATTCTGCAAAGTTTCTATTCCTTATGGTACATTAGAGCCAGGTATGGTGTGCACTCTTTTAGACTGCTGCAGGACTACACACTGAGGCTAGACTGAGCTATACAGGCAAGACCCTGCTTAAAAGAATAAATAACCTTTAAAGCTATTCATGTATTTCCCTCTATGAATAAACCGTAAATTCCTATTTCTTCAGTCGACTATAACTCACAGTTGTAATTGGCCACTAGACCTGCCTTGGGGTGTGTCCACTCACCACGGCCCCTGCCTTCAGAGCTCTGGAATAACAAAGCGCTGCAGACTCAGGCTGTTCTCTTCTTCCTACAGCCCTAGAAGCAGCCATTTCTTTTAAGAATACTGGTGTTTCTTTTAGTAGAAAGCAGTACAATTAAATATATAATAATATAATAGTAAAAATGTGGCAAATTTAATCACTGAGTCCAGCACTAAAGTGACCAAATTATTCCTATTTAGCTATTAATATGTTTTTCAAATTTACCATACAATATATATTCTTTTTTCCACCTCCAACTCCTCCCAGAACACATCCATACAATCTATACATTAGAGTACAACCAACTTCTTAAAAGGAAAGAAGGAAGGAAGGAAAAAAGAAAAGAAAAACCCCATGCAGTCYGCTTTGTGTGCGGGGCCTGCCCGGAATGTGGTCAGCGTTCAGTGTCACTCCAGGGAAGAAACACATTCTCCCTCTTCCAGCCACTACTAYGTACAAACAGCTTCTTGTCTGAGGACAGGACTTTCTGCCCACCATTTTCCTTTCTCCAAGCAAGGAATCTGTCGGCTTGAACGTTTGCAGGTCATGTGCTTGTGGCACAGCCTGTGAGTTCATTTGAGTACCGGCCCTGTGGTGTCTGTAAAACGCTGTTTCCTAGATGTCATTCACCATGGCATGCATTCTCTGTGTGCATCATCACGTGCAGAAGTAGGGAAGCAACACGGTACAGCACGGTACAGCACGGTACAGCACGGTACAGCCGAGACAAACCTGACAGAGAAACACGCTTCTCTGTTGCTCTTCCATAGAAAATAAACTCTAAGCCAGGTAAGCTGGCTCGCACCTGTTATTCATTTCTGGGAGGCTTAAGCAAGAGGATTCTAATGAGTTGAAGGCCAGCGTGGACTACATAGGGAATCCCAGGGCACTCTGAGCTACAGAGACCTAGTCTCAAAAACCCAAACCTTAAGCATTGTAAGAACACCAGTAAGTCACTGTAGTGATTAACATTGTTTCCGATTCCTTCACCAGCTTGGGAAATACACTTTCGCATTAAACAGACTTCTCTATACATAAATATCATTTGTGCATTATACATACATAGACAAGTCACAAATTAAATGGGTGTATTCAATGAACAGTCCAGTCGTGTCTGAAGGCTCATTTTATAAGTAATTACATACTGTTAGGAGTCCAATCTAAACCCTACAGCTCCAAAGTTAAGGTCACATGGTAACATATCTCTATGTAAAATGATGTTTCTTTTTCTGCCATGTGTTTCAGTCAGGTCTATTGATGTTCATTACAAATACTTTGTCTTTCTAAAAACTTGAAACACTGATATAAAACACAGCTTAACACTGAAAACTGGCAAGTTGAAGGAAACTGTCCTCAGTGAGAACAGACCTCTGACTGGACTGGGAGACTGCTGTAGAGTGCTGGGGGGATGCTCAGGATTCTTCAAATAAGAATGCGGTGAAGTAAGAGTCACTCAGAACACAGGACATCTCGGGGTTTTCTGGTTCCATTTTTACCTACTCAAATGTTGAAGTACTAGCAAAAGAATCCCATCCCTGTTAGGAAAAGGGCTGTCTTGGTTTAGGAACTCAGTATGTCCAGTTCTAGAAACAATTATACCTATAATAGGCAGGTACCATGGGCTACCACTGGAAATGCCATTAAACTATGAATTTGTGTTTGCGGTATATTCATCAAGAAGTATTGAGCTGTGGATGCAATTCAAGCCTAGAAGGCTTTCCTAACTGGTCAGACGATGTCTCCCACAAGAGTGATTTTACAAGCAGAGATCTTCATTTCTCTGTGTTAATGAAGCAAGGATAATGCTGATGTGTTAGGGCTCAGACTTAACCCTGGGTCTGATCAAGCTCACGGCGATGATGATTTCTTCAACATAAATGTGATGACTGTTAGTGACATCACTAAGTAAACTWAAGGCAGGCGTGCTCTATGTTGCTTCATGCTAAGTGTGTGTGCACCTGCATGCTTTCCTGACTTTGACAGGATAAAGACAACTGAGATAAACACCACCAACTTATACAAGATAAAAAAATTATTAACTTTTGTGAACATTAAAATCACTCAATCCAGAGGTCTTCTAAGATAGAGGTAGGTATGGGAAAGGTTTTAAGAACAAACAACAATGACAAAAACCAGACAAGACAGGCATAGTCCTGAGGAGAACTGTGCAACCATTAAAGCACTCAGTTTTTAGGACAGAGGCATAATGTTCTCAGTAACCAATCACATTGCACCATGCCTTAGCCCCACTTCATTAACTCTTGTGCCTAGCTTAGCTTTGAACATCGACCTTCTCTTTCTACATTTACTTCCCCCGAGGCATCACAACAAACTGATCACCTGCATTCTGTGTCCTGTAAGAGTCTGACTATGTGGTCCTGGCTAGCTTCCATTTTGCTATGCAGTCCAGAGTGGCCTGGAACTCTCTGCCTCTAACTCCCAAGTTCTGGAACTAAAGGTACGGGTCATCCCAACCAGCTTTTGTTTATATACTATACGATTTCTTTTTCATTGCTAAACACTACCTAACCTACTGCATACATTTTAGGTGACCATTTATCAGATCATGGGCAATAAACTGTGTATACTTCTTGGCAACTTTTTTTTTTAATGATAGATTGAGTGCTAACTTAGCTCAGCAATAGAGCACTTACCTAACATGTGCAAAGTCCAGGTCTGATGTCCAGCAGAGAAAGAGAAAGGGGGCAAACAAAGGGGAAGACATAAAGGGGAAGGGAGAGAAGTAGGGAACAGGGAAGGAGTGGGTCTAAGGTGCCTCAAAGTGACCAAATTGAAAAAAGGTTCTTATGTGATTACTCCCACCCTCCAGCTTTCCCCATCTTTGGTTTCTCAGTCCCCAAGCCAGGAAGGTCAGATACACCCCTTCTCTTTCACTTTCCACATCCTTCAGCGGATCTCACTAGCGAGCATCAAAACAGATGCAGAACTGACCACAGTGCTCCACCTTTCCGGCTCCACTCCCTAATCCAGACGGACATCTTGTTTGCATTGCATCAACAGCTTCTGTTTCAGCTTCTGTCCTTGTTTTCTCCCACATATCAAGATAGCAAGAAGGGGGGTAACACACACCAGACCACAACCTTCCTCACCCCAGAATCCCCAGGAGAACCCTATCTTCGTGAGCATTCATCACAGAGCCCAGGCCTCAGCTATAGCAGTGTTTCCGCCCATCGTCTCATGTACTGTGAGCCAGCTACATTGGCGTACAAACCTCTTCAAACCTGCTCAGAACATTGCACTTAAGGATGCCCAGGAGACTGTTCCAAGAAGCAAGACTTGATTCTCTTGTCTTACTTGTCTTTCTGCTTAATGATCATTTTATTGCAAAGACCCTCTCACAGTCTTACACAAGAGGAAGTACCACCACCCTGTGGCAATTGGCTTTCCGTCTAGATCTTGCTCGGTTGTTCCTTTATAACACTTTCTAACAACTGATTTATATGTTGGCACATTGTCTCTTTTCCGCTTGCTCCAGTAGACTAGCATTCTATGAAGGCGCAAGGCTTGGACTTTTTGTTCCAGTGTTGTGATGCTAGTACCTAAAGAACACTGCCTGGCACACAGCAGGTGCTCTCTATCCAAGCCATAAATTTTAACAAAGCATTTATAGCTCATGAAACTAAGGAACTTTTTTGGTAGAATCAAATATATTAGTTCAACAGGTAGCAGGCAAGAAACTCAGACATGCTAGCCAGCTTGCATTTAAGATAGCTGAACATCTTAGGACTTAGAACAAAAACAAATAACCATTTATTGATTGTTAACAATGGGTCAGGTGCCATGGAAATAACTGTTAATTCATTGATCACTTAAAGAAAATGTTCTACAAACTGCAGCAACTCAGGTAAGCAAAATGTTTCACAAAAGGAGCTGCTGGACTGAGTGCAGCCAACCCCCTGAAGCACAGGGTGGCAGGTCTCTGTTCATGAGGCAGGTTTGTAAAGTGGTTTGCTATGAAAGGAAGAGAACAAAAGGCAGGGCCAGAATTATCAAAGATGAAAGAGGAGCTGAGATTTTTAAAAGATTTGTCTTTAATTATGTGTATGTCTGTGTGTGGGTATGTGCACGTGTGCGCGGCGTCTGAGGAGGCCAGAGATGCTGGACTCCCCTGGAGCTGGAGGCACAGGCCACTGAGCTGCCCAACAAGGAGAGATCCCTCCAGCCTAGTGTTCAGACTTTAAAAATTGAGTCAATCTTCTTTCTCTCATACCAATCTCAAATTATGAAACTGACTCAGAAAAGTAGAAAAGCAAACTAACCAAACCCTAGGCATCGGCCCATTTAGTGGTTCTTCTTATATACTTTCATCGCATTTTAGAAAATGAAAATATTAACTGACCTAAAAAATATTTTTCTGAAAATAGGTCCATAATTTAAGGAACTACCTACTACAGCTTTCTATGATTAACTAGTCTGTAACTTTCTACAACAAGCAAAAGAAAAAGGATATAGAAAGAGAAAGGGGGATGAAGAGAATCTTGATATAGTTTCCTCTGGGTTTGACATGTCTGTTTACATCTTAGCTATAGTAACGGACAGGAGACCATGGCTTGCCCTGTATTCATGGGCTGAGTGATCCAGATGACATCAGGTTTTCAGTTGAAGCCTTTTAACATTCCCTCTAGGCCAGGGGTAGAAGCATGTTCAACAGAGATTTCCACCAGTCTAATGTGTAAAAGAAGTTTCTTTTTGTCTTTTGTTGTAGTTTTGGGGTTTTTGTTTTTTGTTTTATTTTGGTTTGGTTTGGTTTGTTTGTTTGGTTTGGTTTGTTTGTTTTGTTTTGTTTGAGACAAGATTCTTTGTGTATCCCTGGCTGTCTGTAACTCTCAGTCAATCTGTAGAGCAGGCTGGCCTGGAACTCACAGAGAGAGAACTACCTCTGACTCCTGAGTACTGCTACCACCACACCCAGCCCTATACTGGGGCGCAGGTGCTCAGGAGTCAGCCCGTTGCACACGCATGCACGTGCGAGCATGTACACACATATAAAATATACTTGGATCGTGCTCACCCTGACCTCTTTAACTCCGCCCCACCTCCAGGCAAATCCTTTCTTAACATGTCACCTTCCTACTTTTCACTCCATGTAAATTATTTAAAGAACATATAATTACAAGAGTTACTAGAGCTGGTAATCTATTTAATACATTCATAACAAAGCCCTGGGTTAATCCTCAAAACAGCAGAAGCAGGCATAGTATTCTCTTGTAATCCCAGCATTCAGGAGTGGAGACAGTGGATCAGAGGGTCAAGGTTATCCTCCACACCTGGGGACTAAGGCCAGACAGGGATATGAAATTCTTGTCTCCAAAAATAAACACACACACACATACACACACACACACACACACACACACACACACACAATAACAGAAATAATAGTAATACTATGAGTCAGGCTATAAGTTCCCATAGCACTGCTAAGTATTAGCTACTTGGTAGTCACACAAATGAAGAAACAGGCTCTAAGCAGGCACTAGAGGCTCCTTGGCAGGACCGTCCAGCAGTAAAAAGTACAAGGGGAGCTCAGATGTGCCCATTCTTTTAACCACTTCATATTAAGATAAATAATCTCTACCATTACTATGAGACTTTTACAGGAAGTTACGCCTCCCAGATTCTATATTCACTGCAGCAGAGTAGAAAAACAGGAAAGAGACTGGAGAAGCCTCTCAACTCAGTCTAGATGACATCTCTCATAGGCTGAAATTTTAACACAAAACATRCCATATAGAGACAATATTCCTTTTGGTTTCTATTCTTTTTCTTACAGATATATTTCAAATAATAATGCTAAAATGGGCCAGGTGTACTGGCAAATCCCTTTAATCCCAGCGCTTGGAGAGCAGAACCATGTGATCTCTGAGTTCGAGACCAGTCTGGTCTATATAGTCAGTTCGAGGACAGCAGGGGCTACATATCGAGACTCTGTCTCAACAAACAAACAAATCAGGTATTAAATTTGTAAGGCTATATGTATATAACCTTATAGTCTGCATCTCTTCCTGATGTCTTGACTTTGTCGTAGCATACACACAGTAAGGATTCCTTTGATCCTTCTCACTAGTTCTGAGCTTTCCTGTTTCTAAGTGGGCCCCCTCTCTTCCCACTTCCCACTTGTATCTAAATCTATTTTAAACCTTCTTCTTCCTTCCTCCCCACTCTGCCGCTCTCTCCAGCTGTAGAAGGCACTGCACTCCTCCCGTTCGTTCCGACTCCTAAGTGCTCCATCTACAGGCATGAGCCCAGGGCCCTGCTAAGCACCTTCCAGTGGGGTCTAGAGAGATGGCTAAGGAGCCGAGAGCATATGCAGGTCCTGAAAAGGAAGGGTGGARTCCATTCCCAGCACCCACATCACACACGCAAAAGAACCTCGAAACCCAACTCTAGGGGATTCAACATTTCTCTGACCTTATTACATACACACATAATTACAAAATATTTTAAAGCATTTAAATTTACAAAAAAAATATAAAAAGACTACACAGTATTCAGATTAACACCCTGAATCAAATTCCTCAAATATTAACACATTATCCTATTTGTATTATATACATCTCTGTCCTTTTACACACATACAAATACTGTTTTTGAGAAACTTGATAAGATTCAAGTTGTAGGTAATATGCCCTTTAACTCCAAGTGCATCATTAGTGTATACTTCCTAAGGTTTCTTACACAGCTATAATACATCAAAAATCAGGAAATTARCATTAGCACAATAATGTTATTCAAACCAAAGTTACACAGTGAGACTCTGTCTCAAGACAGAAAAGAAGGGGCCTGGTGTGATGGCACATGACTAATCCTAGCACTAAGGAGGCAGAGGCAAGTGGATCTCTGTGAGTCCAAGGCCAACCTGACCCAAATAGTGAGTTCCAGGAGCCAGGGCTTTGTAGTGAGACCATGGGGGGGGGGGGGGGCAGCGGAGAGAAAGACAGACGGGAAGGGGGATAAGGAAAGGAGGGGGGAGGGGAGGGGAGGGGAGGGCAATGGCAGAGAGGGGAAGGAAGAAAGGATAGAAAGAAGGAAAATGTTTGCCCATCACAACAAATAATGTTTACCTTTCTAGCAAACAAATCTTTGAAAGGGGCTGGAGCCCTGGCTCAGCAGTTAGGTGAGTGGGCTGCTCCTCCAGGGGACCAGGGTTGACGAACGATCTGCAATTCCAGTTCCAGGAAACCCTGTGCCCTCTCCTGGCCTATGCAAATACCAGGCATGCAAGTGGTGAGCGCACAAAACACTCATACACATAAAAATAAATAAAAGCTTTTTAAAAAGAAGTAATAAAGCCGGGCGGTGGTGGCGCACGCCTGTAATCCCAGCACTCTGGAAGGCAGAGGCAGGCGGAYTTCTGAGTTCGAGGCCAGCCTGGTCTAGAGTGAGTTCCAGGACAGCCAGGGCTATACAGAGAAACCCTGTCTCCAAAAAAACAAAAAAAAAAAAACAACAACAACAAAAAAAAAAAAAAAAAAAAAAAAAAAAAAAGAAAAAATAAGCCAGGCCTAGGGCTAGCAAGTAAGGCTCAACTGGTAAAAGCCCTTGTACTCAAGCTTGACAATCTGAGTTCAATCCCCTGAACCCACACAGCAGAAGCAAGGGTTATACTCTAATCTGCACATGCACTCATTCCTTTTATCCCAGCAGAGACAGAGGCATTGAGGCCAGCCTGATCTACATAGTGAGTTCCAGAACAGTCAAGACTATACAGAGACCCTGTCTCAAAAAAGATAAATAGAAAATAGATAAACAGACACAGGCAGGCAGGCAGGCAGACAGGCAGGCAGGCAGACAGGCAGGCAGGCAGGCAGGCAGACAGACAGACAGACAGACAGACAGACAGACAGACAGACAGACAGATGGATAAATAGGGATAGATTCATAGACTAATGATTGATAGATATAGATATATAAATAGATTCTTAAATTTAAAAATCAGTCCCAATGTCCCAGAACTAATAATACCAGCTACTCAGGTGGCTAAAGCAGGAGGAACCCTGCTTACACAATTCCACAGAGTTCTAAAGCAGTGCAGACAATGTAGAGAGATCCTGTTTCAAAACTAAAAGATACGAAAAGGGCTAGGGCTGTATCTCAGTGGTATATAGGCTTCCTTGGTATGTGTGAGGCCCTGGATTTAAACAAAGAGATAAAAATGAATAACAAATAAGCACATAAGTTCTATAGTTACTATCACAGTTACTATCCCTAGGCTTAAGCAAATTAGCCTCAATTTCATTAGCCTCAATTCATTTACAAACTAGGGGTGCTATGTGTTACACATACCTTGCACCCTAAGGTTCATGCACTGAAAATACAACTCCCAGTGTAAAAAGGCCAGCTGGAAGGTAGGCAGCCACCACCTCTGAAAAGACTAATGTGCTCTGTGGGAATGCACCAGTGTCATGGGACAGACCCTGTTCTTGCCAGAGGCTGCTTGTTATGAGAGGGTCAGGGCTGAGCCGCTTCACATCCTGCTGGCACGTGTGCCCCGTTCTGCATGAGGCTGGTTCCTTTTCCCCTTTACCACATTGTACCAGTCACACAAGCCCTCACAACTCTGCATCAATGTTTAGATGTCATGAGCTACCAGACTTGAATAGATAAATAACTGTTCATAAGTCTACTTTACAATACATGAATGACAGGGATTCACTTGCCTTTACAGAACACAACAAAACCAAGTGCCAGTGGCATATTATTAATTTCCTCAGCCAAAAACACATCTAAAATTCAGAGTACTACAGTGACTGCCTCTATGTTTATGAAAAATAGTAGCACAACAAAAACTTAAGCTAAAGAATAAACCTGGCAAGCAATAACTGTGTTTTGTCCCTATAGAAGACTAGAAGGTTCTTAAGGCTCCCTTAAAGAAATATTCACTGGGCCAGCACGTGGCTCAGGTGAAAAAATCATTTGCAGCCTGGTAAGTGGTGGAGGAAATAACCTGCTCTGAAGGTTGCCTTCTGACCACCACGCCTGAGCCATGGTACATGTGCACACCCCACAATAACATATGCACATACAATAATAATAAATAAAATTTAAGAAGCACTGGAGAACATAAAATATCTAATTTGATACAATGCTCCCCAAAATACATCCCATTTCAATGTTTCAAATTCTCAGATACTCTGTAACCTACAAAATAGATAACTACATTAAGTAACTCCTAAATCCAGACTACTGGGATTTAAGGAAACATGAAAACAAACCTCTAAACCATGACCATCATACATGATTTCCTACTAAAACTACTACTTCCCTGAGATAATTACTCTAAAAATAACTGTTACTGCTGTGAAGTATATTCTGAGTAAAGGAAGATAGAGGACTCAGTTTTAAAGCTAGATAATATCCAAACAGCTGACGCACAGACCTGGAGTGCTAATATGTACTTAGGGTCATCATTTGTACCGGTGGCACATAAAGCCCCAGGGGAAGGAGGGGGGGGGGTAGTGCGTGAAGGCAGGGTAGTGACTTTGACTTGTGTGAAGACAGGAGTACACAGGAACTCTGTCTCTCACAGAGCTTCCTAGGAAATAAACTACTCTTTTTTAAAAAAATCCATTTCAAAAGTCTATGAAAAGTAACTTAAAATAGACAAGACACAAACTCTAAGAAACAAATCCCAGTATAAAAAGAAAATATTATTGGATTGAAACTACATTTTCTTGAGATAATTAAGTTTTGAGTTCAAAAGAGACATTATGGTAAACTCTCCTTTTGGGTAAGAAGTTTAATTAGAAAAGTTATTGGTGCGCATGGGGGTGTTACATATTTAATCCCAGCAACATTTAAGAGACAGAGGAAAGCCAGTACTGCACAGGACTGACTGTCAGAAACAAATACAAACACGTTAGGCATTTAAAGAAACAGAAGTTAACAAACATGTAGGCATATGGCAGGCCACTTGGTGGAGCTCTGAGAAGCACTCAAGCCAATGCGGCAGAGTTGGGGATCCCTTCTTCACAGATCTGGGAGTAAGGGGTAAAGTTTTACAACAAGAACCTGTAGCCAGATAGTGCCTGATTCCTAGGTGGCAAGAAAAGGAGGGAATTCCGAATTCCGAGGAAGGCACGTACACCTGAGGCTGGCCTGGGACACGGGAGAAGCACACCTAATTAAGGGGTCCTCATTATAAGGGGGGGGGGGTGTTGCCACTGGGATCTTTCTTATGTCTCTGACTCTGGCAACCTGGCCTAGAAGCTGCTCTGGTAAAGTGAGAATGGCACCAGTCATTCTCCTGGAATCCAAGCACCTGTGGAGTCTGTTTACAGGCCTGCCTCTCACTGTAGCAGCTGGGATCTATAAAGATGGAGATCTAACTTGAGCAGTAACCCATCTCATGTTCAAACAGTTGCTAACTAATAGCAAGGCATAAAGGATAAACAGGAGGCAATGGCCTCTGCAACTGTCTCTCATTGACTGGGAAACACAAAGACTGCCATTCAGATTGTTAGGGAAGAGGGGCCCTGGCCTAAGCTTTTCAAAAACGGTGTGTGTGGGGGGGGCGGGGGGAGGATCACAAAGATTAAACAAAAAGACCAGCTGACCTAGAAATAACACCACTACCCACCTTCTATAGTAAAACTAAAATCACTCAAGGAAACACTATTACACAAAGCCTCTAGATAGCACTGTCCAACAGATGTCCAACTTGCTGGAGACATTGTCTCTACTGTGCACCTGGATGTGTTGGCCACTTCAGATGTGACTAATGTAGCTGAGGCCATGACTCAGCTTCTGTCATTTCAAAGAATATAAATTAGTTCATACCTACTACACAGCATCAGACACCACTGGCTACCATACTAAATAAACAGCACAACTCTGAAAATTTTCATGCCCACAGTCCAGCATTAACACACAACACTCTCAGCGAGGTAGAAAACACAATTCAATGCCAAAATCCAGGGGGAAGAAAACAACAGAAGCCTCCTACAGTCACAGAGCTACTGAGATTATAAAATATGCACTTTAAAAAAACACTTAAGAAAACAGATAAAACAAGAGACTGTCACCAGCAAAAATTCCAACCTATTTTTTTAAAAAACACACAAATTCATGGGGCTGGAGAGATGGATCAATGGCCAAGAACATCTGTTGCTCCTGCATAGGACTTGGATTCGGTTCTCAGTGCTCATTTGTTGTCTCATAAACATCCATCGTAACTCTAGTTCGAGGAGATCTAGTATCCTCCTCTGACCCCCACATGACATGTCATACATGCAGGTACAGCACAATACACATACAATAAGCTACCAAAAGAAACTTAAAAAACACATTGTTTTAAAAAAAAAATTCAAGAGTATCAGGAATGTTGGGCAGTGGTGGCACACGCCTTTAATCCCAGCACTTGGGAGGCAGAGGCAGGTGGATTTCTAAGATCAAGGCCAGCCTGGTGTACAGAGTGAATTCCAGGACAGCCAGGGCTACACAGAGAAACCCTGTCTCAAAAAGAGGGGGGAGGAGAAGAGAGAGAGAGAGAGAGAGAGAGAGAGAGAGAGAGAGAGAGAGAGAGAGAGAGAGAGAGAGCGCGCGAGAGCGAGCGCATCAGGAGATGGTGGCACATGACTTTAATTCCAGCATTTGGGAGGCAGAGGCAGGTGGATCTCTGTGGCTTTAAGGCCATTCCAGGATAGCCAGAGTGAGTTCAAGGCCAGCCTAGACTATGGGGCTACACAGGAAAATGCTGTCTGAAAGAAAGAAAGAAAGAAAGAAAGAAAGAAAGAAAGAAAGAAAGAAAGAAAGAAAGAAAGAAAGAGAAATCAGAAGAGAAAAGAAAAGAAAAGAAAAGAAAATCAAAGAAAAGAAAAGAAACAAAAACCAGCATGGCGGTGGCACACACCTTTAATCCCAGCACTTGGCAGGCAGAGGCAGGCGGATTTCTGAGTTTGAGGCCAGCCTAGTCTACAGTGAGCTTCAGGACAGCCAGGGCTACACAGATAAACCGTCTTGAAAAAACAGAAAAGAAAAGAAAAGAAAAGAAAAGAAAAGAAAAGAAAAGAAAAGAAAAGAAAAGAAAAGAAAAGAAAAGAAAAGAAAAGAAAAGAAACTGGTTGTGGTGGTGCATGCCTGTAATCCCAGCACTTGGGAGGCAGAGGCAGGCGGATTTCTGAGTTCAAGGCCAGCCTGGTCTATAGAGTGAGTTCCAGGACAGCC
>BDUI01003573.1:60228-70516 GCA_002335545.1 Apodemus speciosus
CCCACATATCAAAGTTACTTCATAAAGTAGAAAGACCACGGGGCTTGTCAATAAACGTGACGTGAGTAGTTCCATGGGTGCGTGCAGAGTGCTGAGCTGAGAGCTGAGTTAAGAGCACTTGTTTCATTCCCAGCACCCACACTGGGAATCTTCTCATCCTTTTCTGGCCTCCAAGGATACTACATGCACATGCTGCCCTAACACACATGCAGGCAAAATAAATATAGAACACAAAAATAAGTATAGCAAAGGAAAAAACCCCCGGATGCATTAATCCAGGATAGACATTGCACAACTACTTAGGAGGTCAAGGCACTGAAGAAAATGGACTGAGGTCAAGCCCTCCCTGGGCTACACAATGATTCCCAGGCCAGCTAAGGCTAACAAGACCCTGTCTCAAATAAATACAGGTAAGTAAATGGCCATGAATTCACACAAATTTAAACCAACTGATTTGGCGCTAAAGAACTGCAGCAGTCCACATGTCAGAAGTAAGTCACCAAGAAATAAGCTCGGAGACCCCATCACATCACTGTTCTAGCAAAGTTCCACCCCTCTGTGCAGCTCCTATGTAAAGTGCGTGCAGTGTCCCAACACATTAGTGCTTGACCTGCATTATGTATTCATCTTCACAGCAGCCTTTGAAGTAGCTATTAACATTTTCAAGATGAGTAAACTGAGGCTCAGAAAGGAAGTGACTTGCTACAGTGACACAGTGAGTAAAGAACCAGAATCATAAGCGTGTGAGTTAATATAGTAACATGACTTCCTGTGCCGACTTAGCCCATCAAGCCTACGCTCTGGTTCTGTTTCATGACTTAAATTCCACCCTTGTCTAAAAACAGGATATTTAATTCCTCATGACCTAAGACAATAAATTATTAAAACATAGTATTAATACATTATTATAATATAGTTACATTCCTTTATAACCCTAAATTTGACAACAGTTTCTTAAATTTTAAGTCCTAAGCATGGACAACAAAAAATATATATATATAAAGGTACACTTTGTTAAAACAAATAATTTTGTACACTATCGAAGGTGGCTAGAGAAGGACTAGAGACATGGCTCAGTGGTTAAGCACCTTCTTGCTCTTCCAGAGGACTTGAGTTCACACAGGGTGGCTCACAACCATCTGTAACTCCAGCTCCAGGAGGTACATGCCCCTTTTTAGCCTCCATGAGCTAGTCATGAAGAACAAGCCAATAAGCAGCAGCACTCCTCCAGAGACTCACCACCAACGCCTGCCTCCAGTTCCCTGCCTTGAGCTCCTGGCCTGTCTTGCCTTCCTTCAGTGATGGACTATGATGTGGAAGTGTAATGACGCGCTTCTTTCAGCCATGGTGTTTTATCACAGCAATAGACATCCTAACTAAGACTGGCATAAAATAAATCTAAGTGTGTGTGTGTGTGTGTGTGTGTGTGTGTGTGTGTGTGTAAGAAAAAATTACAGTGCAGAGGTCCAGACCAGAACAAAAATAAGACACAGAAAAAGGTGTGGCAAAAATATATGCAGGAATATATCAGAGTTAAATCAGTAGGATCTGGTCACACAGTGACTACATAAACAGTAGGGAAAAAGAGACAAAGAATTGCTTCTAAAGTATAGAGTACATACAGTATAGTGGCACACACCTTTATTCCCAGCACTCATTGTTGTTCAACAAATCTGAATCTCAACTTCCTGTTCATAAAATGTTGCTATTTTTTTTAGCTACTCCAGGGGCCAAGAGTAATGATAAACACTTTAGCAGGGTGATGAGGACAAAGTGTCAAGAAATGTCATTATTTTTTATATTCTTATTCTCCACATTTAAAAAAAAGTACCTACACAAAACACAAAAAACATATCTATACTTTTAATGTTGTAAAAAGCGGCTAAACCATTTCAAATTTTGTGGTTTGTCTACTGAACCTACTCATATGAAAACAACTTGGAAAGAAAGGTATTTTCTTCCTTTTTAAAAAAAAGACTTGTAGGCAAGGAAGAGAAGAGGAGGGGATGAAAGAGTCTGGTGCACCCCAGAGCTTAGTATGCAGTTGGTTGACTCTCCTACATCCCCTTCCTGGATGCTGAGATTACAGAGCCCAATACATAAAACTTGGGGACCAAACTCAAGGCTTCCTGCATGCCAGGCAAGCACTCTACAAAAGGCCACCTTCATGTTATGTAAACACTGAACAGTATAATATATTGGAGGGGGTAGAATGTATTTTAGCAAAATGCGTATACCTACTACCTTAAAAATCTTTCTCATAAAAATATGAAAGTATACCTGTGAGATGCAGGTTTACACAAGCTCTCTGACATTATCTGAAAATTATATCCATAATAGGATTGTTTTAAATGAAGAGTAAACACCTTCTATGAAATTATAAACTAAAACCACAATATAAAGGGGAAAAATGTTCCTAATTTGCTACATTCTTGCTAGCTTTTAAATTTTTTCGTATGGCTAAAGAGATGGCTTAGCAGTTCAGAGTGCTTTCCTGCTCTTGCAGAAGACCTGACTGAGTTCAGTCCCCAACTCCCTAGCTCACAACTACCACCTAAACGCTAGCTCCACATCTGATAGCTCTGCTCTGTGCAAGAGCCTGCATCCATATGCACATGCTCAGACACAGATACAGAATTTCTTTAAATACAATCTTTTAAAAAATATTTTGAAATTTAAAAATAAAGTGAAATAATTTTTAATTTTAGAGAAATATGTACAACTTTGTAAATCAGGGCTTTCACAAAAGATGTATTTTTTCCCTATTTAATGTCAAAGTTTAGCACATATTGGAGTCTGTCTGAGTAATACAACCTCACCTTACTAGCTGACACCTAAATTATTCACCAGCACAGAACTGGCACTCTTCCATGGGAACACACTTGTTAATAACATTCAGGGAACAAAATTCCAGCCACTGGAAGATGCTGAAAACAGAGAAATAAATAGTCATGTATGCTTTCCGGTGTGAGAGACAGGCATCTAACCATGTCCTCATGGCCGTCCACTGCCATTGTACATACGTGAGGCTAGATGGACCTTTCCAATAGTGCTACAGACAGCCTATGGGAGATACTGACAGCCTTTGAAATCATAAGCTTTTATTGACTTGAATTAAAGGCCATCATGAAAGTCTTCTTTTAACCTATGAGTGACTATAAAAGGTACATGTAATTTTAGCATTCAGCCTTTTAAGCCTGAGAGAACTCGACTAGTCAATCTAGCTTACAGGGTATTATGTTTATTCTGCATTTTATAGCTACCATGTGCAGAATTAAACAGCTATGACGGAGCTTTAAAAAATGCCTTGACATATGCCTAAATAGTGCCATTGAGCATTCAGACATTAAAGCTTTGTTCACTTGTCCACACTATAGGACGAGAAGGCAGTATAGTCCCTTTACCTATTTATGTAGAAGTGTATGGTTAAGTAGCCTCCTCATTTATAAAGTCAATGACAGAAATTTAAATTCAGAATTTCCAGTATCCTGTTTTTTGCACCAACTCTATTATTTAGTCATCGTCCTCCTCTTCCTTTTCTTCCTCCTCCTCCTCTTTCTGGTTACTAATATTTTTTTGAATCATATACAAAAAACTGTCATTATAAAAAAATAATCCAAGAATCAGACAGGAGGAGTTACATGTGACCATGAAGCATGAACAGTCAACAAGAGGAAGATTACATGGGAAGGATAGTATTTTTTGTTTCATCTAAGGAAAAAAATCTAATACTCAATATCTGCGTATTTCTTTCAAATGATCATTATTTTAGGACATGGCCAATTCATTCTCCTTCTTTCTATGGACTAAAAGAGATACTGTCTGAAATATTTTCCATGGTACGGTCCCAAGGGCAGTGCTCTATGTAAGCAAGGTATAAATAATGTACTAACACTTCAATACTTTTAGAAAAAAATAAAATATATATACTGAATCTGCTCACTCACCAGTATTCTTATGGTAAGCAAGCACACTTGTGTTACATGAATGAAGACAGAATGTGTTCAACTTCTGCTTATTAGAAGAGGACATTTTAACAATGAGAGGTGCCCACAAGTGAGCTCAGCATCACTTTCCTCAGAAAAATATGAGTCCAATCCCAGTCAAACGTGAGAGAATGCTTCACAGCTATCAGAATAGAAGAAAGGGGTCTGGAGCGATGGCTCAGCAGACAGCGGCACTCCTGCTCTTCCAGATGGCCCAGCTTCCATTCCCTGCACTCACATGCTGGCTCAYAACCACCTCCAGCTCCAGGCAATCCAATCTTTTTTCAGCCTCCTTGGCACCAGGCAGACACCAGGTACACAAATATGCATATAAGCTAAACACCTGTCTTAGCTGGGGTTTTACCACTGTGAACAAATACCATGACCAAGGCAAGTCTCATAAAGGATATTTAATTGGGGCTGTTTTACAGTTCAGAGGTTGAGTCCAGTATCATCAAGGCAGGAACAAGGCAGCATCCTGGCAGGCATGGAGCAGGAGGAGCTGAGAGTTCTCCATCTTCATCTGAAGGCAGCTAGGGTGAGGGTCTTAAGCTCACACTCACAGTGACACACCTATTCCAACAAGGTCACATCTCCTAATAGTGCCACTTCCTGGGCCAGGCATGTATAAACCATCACAACACCAAAAACATAAAATAATAAATTTTAAAATGTTTTTAAAGATTGAAAAAAAAAAAAAAGAACCATCAGGGATGTAGAAAAGTTGGGTTCCAGATATATACTGATTAAAACTTTGAAATGTTATAGAAACATAGAGGATCCTCAAACATTTCAAAATGGAATCATAATATGAGCCCAGCAACTAAAGGAGTCGTCTTGAGGAGACAGCTGCCCACCAAGTTCACAGCAGCTAATCAGGGGGGTCTGAGTGACAGGATAAGACGGAGAAATGGTTTCTGGGAGTTGAGATAATGAGATATGCAAAATGAAATGAAAATGCCCGCAAGACCTGTCACAGCGATGCGACTGTATTTAACACTATGAAGGCTGGGTGGGAGAGACCTATCTACTTTTACATTAGGTGAAAAGAAGAACTATTTCCCAGAATAGGCTGACAATCCCCAAGACTCCATGGTGGGAGAAGATCCAGCACCAGAGTTGTCCTCTGACCTCCACACTCATGCTGTGGCACAGCATGGACCCAATAAACAAATACATGTAGTGAATATTAGTAGAAATTAATCATAATTTCTGAACAGGACATGGTAGCTCATATTTGTAATCATAGCACTATGGTGCTAAAGCAGGAGGATGACAGAATTCAGGGCAGCCTCGGCTACATAGCAAAAACAAGTCTCAAAAGCCTAAACTAAATTTTTAAATTTATTAAAATATTAGCACAAAAGCACTGGAGAGATGGCTAAGAGCATTGGCTCTTGCAAAAAAAAAAAAAAAAAAAAAAAAAAACGTGGACTCAATTCCCATCCCCACACACAAACATCTGCAACCCCAGTGCATACACATGCATACAATCAAACCATCCATACACATTAAATTAAATAAATAAAAATCTAAATAATAAATCCCCATTAGCTCTGTTTAAAAAAATAAAAGATATATGCCCCATATCACTTTTTAACCCAGCTCTTGGGATCCCAGCAGAAGTAAGCAGATCTCTGTGTGTTTGAGGCCAGCCTGGTCTACAGAGGTAGTTCCCGGACAGCCAGGGTTACACAGAAAAATCATGTCTCAAAAAAAATTAACTAATTAAAAATAAATATTAAAAATGTGAGCTCAAGAAGGCAATGTGTTTACAAAGGTATTCTTCAGGGTTTCCTAACACACAGGGACAATACTGACCAAGGGTGTCCAGGGTAGAACATATATAGAAAAGAATTTTTGCAAAAATAATTCCAAACTATAGCTTTTAGAAATATCACATTTGAGGCCAGCAAGATGATAAAGGTACAGAAAAATGCCTAGATATTACACAATATAACCCTCACCTACTAGCCACACCTCCCAAGTTCAAAGCAAGTATTATCAATCAGAAGGTCTAAAATTAGCTGGGCAAGGTAGAGAAGCACTTCTCCAATCTCAGTACTCAGAGATGGAGGCAGTTCGTTTAGGAGTTCAAGCGTCAGTCACACAGTAAGGCAAAAACCAGCCTGGGCTACGTAAGGCTGTTTAAAGCCATCAAAATAGCTGCCCCATTAGGTGGGTAGAAAACCCCTAATATAAACTTTATAAATATGTCTGTTTATAATTCTAAAGCTTTAAATAGTAACAAAAATGGGTATAGTAACTTATGCCTTTAATCCCAGCATTCCAGAGGCAGGGGCAGGTGGATCTCTGCATTCATAGTGACATCCAGGAGAGCCAGAATTACATAGAGACTCTATCTCAAAGCAAGCAAACAAAACAGAATGAAACTCAAAATGTCAGAACCAGATATACCAGTATGTATTGGTAGCTTTACTATATAAACCTTCAGAAATGTAGAGCAGAGATACATGCTATATATCTTCTAGTTTGACCATAAGAAGGCTCTGAGAATGCACCACTCTCTTATCAATACATACACTTGTATTAACATACAAATCTTATTTGCTAAATAACCATTCTCAAAAGAAAGAAAGAAGTGGGGGGGTGGGATGATAACTTTAATCCCAGAAATTAGGAGACAGAGAGAGGCAGATTTCTGTGAGTTTGAGGCCAACCTGGTCTACAGAGCTAGTTCCAGGCCAGCACAGAGAAGGCCAGCACAAAGGAAGGAAGGGGAAGGGAAAGAGGAACGGGGAGGGGGGAAGGAGGGAGGGAGGAAGAGAGGRAGGGAGACCTACAGAGAAACACAAGCCAGGGGCTGAGGCTACTGAGTACAAGGCAAGTCAGAACCTCTTGTGCCAGAAAGCAAGCACCTAAGGAAGGCTGACATCATAGCACAGAGGTGGGGACAAGGTTAAAGGGGCTTTCTTCCGCTGAGCAATCTGAAGCGATTTGCACAAGATGGGAAGTTGAGATGAAAGAATGGCTGGGAAGCTCTGGGGCCAGCGGGCCTGGAGCAGGCAGTGCAACAGGAGACTCCACCTCAACTCGGTAGCCTGACCAACTGTGTATGTTCTCTATCACACATATAAATGCACAGACACAAGAACAAAATTAAATTTTTAAATAGGTAAAATAAGTTCATCGAAATCTATATTTAAGGAATGTCTACAAATTGTGGTTGTTGTTGTTGTTGTTGTTGCTGGCAAGTACCTACCTACTGAGCCATCTTTCTGACCCAAAAATATCCTTGTAATCTAGGAGTACACTGAACTACTTAGGGCTAAAGGAGCTCTGTATCTGAAACTGTGTGAGTGAGTGAATGTGTGTGTGTGTGTGTGTGTGTGTGTGTGTGTGTGTGTACACAAAAACTATGTGTTGGAAAACTAAGAAAATAAAATGTTAGTATTTTATATATCTAAAATTATTTCAAACTAAAAAAATTGAAATTGAAATAAAGTAAAAATGTGCTCTCTCTTAAGTGCCCCCCTTCTCCTGTCCAGCTAATCATGCTACAGTCAGGCTGAGTGGTCTCTGTGCTGGCCAGGGCACCCAGCACAGTGCACTGAGTGACTTAGGAAAAGGCTCTAATCACGGACTGTTCTATTCTTTTCACTGGTAACCTGACTCACCAACACTAGGGATCCGTGCTCCTACTGAAGCCCGCTATGACATGGACAGACCTTGGTTGGTGGTTGAATGGGACAGGAAGATGAGAAGGCCGGAGAACAACGGTGGGGAGTGTGGGGAGTGCATAAGCATTCTAGAATTGATTCATCAACCTACAACTACGACTATAATCAAAGCCATGGAATTGTACTCTTTAAATGAATTAAGCTCAAGACCANAAGACAGGCCAGCACTGGATGAGAGTCCAGTGTGAAACTCTAAGCACTCTCCAGGTGTGCAACGGCTGGATAAATCCAGTCCAGGCTACAGATCGGCCTAATCACCTTTACGAAGTTGACAGGGGCTATCCAGAGTAGTTTTCCAGTTTAATAAATAGCATTCCCCATTATCAAGTAAGCATCAGACAGGCAGCCTCTCTCCTGGCTACTGCTACACTGTCAGACTGGCTTCTGTCAGAGTGCTGTGATCTACACGTGCGTCGTCGAATCCTGCTTTACCCAGGTTCCAGGGTCTAGCCTCGTCAGCAAGCCTGAATGGCTGATGCTTTTGCAGCCGAGCCCTCTGCCTGGCCAACTGTCCACTTCTGTTTGTATTACTTTAATCTCTTATTCTGTTTACTTGTTGGGAGCGGCCACGTAGCGGTCAGAAGACAACTCTGGAGTCAGTTCTTGCCTCCCACAGTGTAGACCCCAGAGACTGAACTCGGTGTCAGCTTGGTGACAAGCACCTTTACCCAGGAGACCATCCCGCTGGCCCCTACTTTAATCTTTAACTGCTTTTGTTTTTTCTTTAATTTTTAAAAATTTTTGCCTCTGTTAGTATTTACACTTCTGTACTATGTCCACTGTGTTGTATGTCTCATGGGAAAGGCATTTCTGTCTGTCCTTCCTTTCTCTAAAGCTAACATGCACTGTTTTCTCTACTGCTTTCCACACCTCCAATCTCTCATTCTTTACCCCTCCTCTCTGCTTCCCCRTCTCCCTCATTCACTGCTTAAATGCTGACACGCTTAACTCTAAACAAAAATGCTATAAACTACATTTTCCCCAACTAATGCCCAGTGGTCTTCCTAACCYGRAGCATGGTGATGCCAGTGTCCTCTCTTGCTGCCAGCAGTTGGGGGATGACACACAGACACAGAAAATTAAACACCGAATCCACAGGAGCACGCACTACGCCCCAGCAGGCAGACACCCTCTCATAAGGAGAACAGAGATGATGAGGTGCCTGAAAGGCCAGAAAGGCCCYGAGCTCTACCCTAGAAGGACCAAAGACCATAAAAAGGACCAAATCAACAAGGACATCAGCTCAGGCACGGACTAGAAGCTACCCAAGTGGATGAAGTAGACAGTCACGTAAGAAGAGAGTCACCCARGGAACTGACACCAACAAGGAACCAACAGAGATCTCAAAAACGGAAGAACCAGCAGACCAAAACCCATCAGGAAGCATCACCAATGGCCAATATCAGAGAGAACTCCAGGGACAGAGGACAAAGTTGAGCAGATAACAAAATGTCAAACTGACTCAAAGATCATGCTAAACTGTGTAACTGAAACAAAAGTTACTCTAGAAATCAAAACAGGCAATTCTCCCTAATATTGTCAATAAATTCTATGAGGGATTTATTAAAAGTTTTAAATAGGTACATCAGGAATTTTCAATATGGGGTTTTTTGGTTTTTGTATTTGTTTTTGGTTTTTTGAGACAGGGTTTCTCTGTGTAGCCCTGGCTGTCCTGGAACTCACTCCGGTAGACCAGGTTGGCCTCGAACTCAGAAATCCACCTGCCTCTACCCCTCAAGTGCTGGGATTAAAGGCATGTGCCTGGCATTCTAATTCAAAGTTTGTTTCCAATTCTACTAACATAACAGCGATATTAAACGGTGAGGAGTGAAAGCGCTTTACTTACAGCGGACCCTTGCTGAGGAGGATTATCTACAGGCTTCACCACATTGTGTCTCTGTGTGGAGTCGAGAAAGACATCATCCCAACATCCTTTCTCAATTAATTCCTTGAAAACAAATTTGATATAACTATCAAAATACTTGAGTTAATGACATTAACCAACAAATTTATGTGTCAGATAATACGATGGCATTGTGGTGAGGAAACGCTACCTTCTTAACTCTGGAAAGCTCTGTCACTGCTTGTTTATTCCCAGGTTCCAGAAGTAAAACAGTTTCAAAATCTAACAAAAATTTAAAAAAATAACAAAGTAGTAAAATTACTTTTATGACATTCAAAACATGACATCTTTAGTTAATAATCCCTTTATTTTATTTATTTACTTATTTTGGCTTTTTGCAACAGGTTCTTGTGCAGCCCAGATTGTCCCTGAAGCAGCTATACAAAGATAACCTGAACCTCAACCATCTTGTCCCTACCACCCAGGTACTGGGGTTGAAAACAGGCCACCCCCCCCACCCCCGGCAGACATCTCCTATTTCTCAGCGAGGTTGACCTGGGACACTGAGGGGGCAGCAGTAAGAACAAGGGTTTGTTAAGCTGCCCCCATGGAYTTCCAGGGCCTCTCCCTGCACCCTTGACTTGCAGATGACTCAGAGACTTAGGGAGCACTGCACAGAACCACACTCACACTTAATAAATGAGGGAATGACTCCCTAAGAGAACGCCATACCCCAGAATATTACTCAGCTTTTAAAA
>BDUI01003574.1:11128-23075 GCA_002335545.1 Apodemus speciosus
TTTTTTTTATCACGATTGCTCTGTAGTAGAGCTTAAGGTCAGGGATCGTGATTCCCCTAGAAGTTCTTTTACTGTTGAGAATAGTTTTAGCTATCCTGGGTTTTTTGTTATTCCAGATTAATTTGAGAATTGCTCTTTCTAACTCTATGAAGAATTGAGTTGGAATTTTGATGGAGATTGCATTCAATCTGTAGATTGCTTTCGGCAAGATGACCATTTTTACTCTATTAATACTGCCAATCCACGAGTGTGGGAGATCTTTCCATCTTCTGAGGTTTTCTTCGATTTCTTTCTTCAGAGACTTGAAATTCTTATCATATAGATCTTTCACTTGTTTGGTTAGAGTCACACCAAGATACTTTATATTGTTTGTGACTTTTGTGAAGGGTGTCGTTTCCCTAATTTCTTTCTCAGCCTGTTTATCCTTTGAGTATAGGAAGGCTACTGATTTGTTTGAGTTAATTTTATATCTGGCCACTTTGCTGAAGTTGTTTATCAGCTGTAGGAATTCTCTGGTGAAGTTTTTGGGGTCACTTAAGTATACTATCATATCATCTGCAAATAGTGATATTTTGACTTCTGCCTTTCCAATTTGTATCCCAGGCTAGCAAGATGGATCAACAGGAAGAGATGCTTGCTACCAAACCTAACCATCTAAGTCCAATCCCTAGGGTCCTCATGGGGGAAGGAGAGAACTGACTCCCACAGACTGTCCTCTGACCTCCACATAGATGCTATGACAGGTGTCTCCTTCCAAAATAAATTAACATTTTTTTTWAAAAAAAGAAAAAAGAAAAACAAACTCTTTGTCTCTCTGATTCCCTGTTTTGCTTGCTCTAAGTTGGCCGCATTCCTCGGTGTCTCAGGTGATCTCTCCTGAATTCCTTCTGCTCCTGATAAGGGGCCTGGATATCCTGTCTATTTTAGGTCAGATATCTATCCTGTGTGGTATCTTGTTGTGACTAAGGCCCTGTGAATGACATCCCATCAGGTTAAATGGACTGGGAACACAGCTCTAAGGACAAGGAAAGTGCTAGGCTTGATGTCACAGGCCAGTAACCTCAGCTGCTTTAGAGGCTAAAGAGGAGGATCACAAGTTCAAGGCCCGCCTGGGCCACAGCATGAGTTCAAGAGCAACCTTGGCAATTTAGTAAGAACATATCTCAGAAGAGAACTGGGGATGTGATCAAGCACACACAGACCCAGGTTTGTTGCCAGTGCCGAAAACTAGATAAATAAAAATAAAGAGGAACAGACACTGCTGGGTCTTAGGTGAGCAGAAGTAGCGACTTTGAGGCCAGTCCAGGCGACATAGCCAGCTCCTTTGTAAAAGCAAACAAAAGCAGAAGTAAGGGGTCTGACCGTGTAGCTCAGTGGTCGCAGGCGTGTTTGGTGTGCACAGGACCCTGGGTTCAATCTCCAATGTATGGCAAAGATTATGTAGCCTGAAAGCGAGAGGGGGAGGGGCAAGTCTGTGTGTGGTGGGGCCTTGGGCTGAGATGGACCCAGACTTCCCACCGCATTCTGGAAGGACTGGCATCTGGCCCTTAAGAGCTTACTGTTCGCTCCCTTATTTGCACTTGAAATTGAAAAGCTCCCTAGAATTTGATACTTGGAACGTGGAGGCCACACACCTCGTGAATTTCTGCTGCCAGTGCTGTTCCAACCATCCTGTTCTGAATAAAAACATATTCTCTTTGCCAGATTGTCAGGAACCCGAAACCTGCTTACCTCCGTTATGATAGAGGCTCACTGGGCCAGGAGACATGGCTTACTGCTCTTCCTGAGGGCCTGAGTTCGGTGGCCCTTAGAGACTCCAGGAGATCCGACACCCTCTTTTGACCTCTTTGGGTAATTTCACTTACAAAGTAAGTGAACATACTTACAAAGAGACACATAATTAAAATAAAATTCTAAGAGAGAGAGGGAGAGGAAGGAAGGAAGGAAGGAAGGAAGGAAGGAAGGAAGGAAGGAAGCCAGCCAGCCCTTGGTAGCCATTCTCGTGAGCTGCTGTCATAGACCAGGGAGGTAGGAACTCCCCTCTTCTCGCTCCACACTTCAGACATTTTTTTTTTATTTATTCCTAAGATGCTGAGAAAAGCGGCTCAAAATTCAAAGAGGAAGAGGAAGGGATTTGATTTAGGAAAACATCACAGGAGAGGAAGTCTCCCATTTGCTGTGCGTTTCCTGTGTGTCAAGCTCAGCGTTAACCGTTTCCCAGACATCTTTCCCCCACCTACCTAATGAGCCTCTAAGGTAGTATTACCTCCATTTTTATAGATGCAGAAGAGCAGCCAGAGACCAGACTGACTCCATTGAATGTTTAATTTCACCAGTAAAGTAGCAATTCCTTGGTGTGGAAATTGCCTCAAGCTGGGTGTGATTAAAGAGAAGTGGCTGGAGCGGTTTGTGCCTGGCTAGGAGGCAGAAGGTGATGAGGACACTGTCTCGTGGATAATGCTTAGGGGGTTGGGTTTACTCTCCAGGTAAGGTGCCCTGGATTTTGTAAGTTTTTTAACTTGAAAATCGAAAATCTTTAGGTCTCCTAGTGGAATGCTGCCAGTCCAAATTAGATGTTCTATGATACTCCTTGATACCTGCAGGGCCAACTTCATCTTTTTCATGGTCAGTGAGGCCCAGGGTCCTGTACCATCGCTAGCTGTGAACCCTAACACTGTAAGGGAGGACCTGGGTGGCAGGTGGTTGGTTGTTCTACAGGGACTTTGGACTTAGTCCTGGTTAGGAATCCATCTTCAGATATATTACTGCCAGATACTGGGGATGAGATTTTGCAGTTCAGTTTGTGTTGTGAGTTCTCACTGAGGTGACACAGTAGGCCCTCAAAACACCCTCCTGGTGGGTGTGGTCATCCACGCCTTTAATTCCAATTCCCCGGAGACTTAGGCAGTCAGAGCTCTTGAGTTAAAGGCCCTCCTGGTCTATATGCTGACTTTTCCAGGCCAAGCAAGGCCATACAGTGAGAATCTGCCTCCAACAGACAAAACAAAAACAAAAACAAGCCAAAAACCCAAAACACTCCCTTCCTTAGCCTTTCAGGTTTGCTTATTAAATGTGTGAGAATCAGGATTGAGGACCAGTTCAAAGGGTCCCTGATGCATATCCCTTCTGAGCTGAGCCTCAGTGAACAGGCCCTGGGCTGACAGAGGAGGACAAGGTAGGGCCTATCTAAACCCCTCAGAGCTCCTCACTTTGACCAAGCACACAGTGTCTGGACTATAGTGTCCAGTTTCATCGCTGAAAGTACTCTCTCTCAGGCCCAAGAGGACTGAGGCGCCAAGAAACGATGGAGTGCCCAAATGAGACATTGAAGGGTTTTCTCCTTTCCAGAGTCTGCGGATGTGAGTGGGTACGGGCCTGCGAACAGGCTTTGTGGCTCATATTTTACCCTCTAATCCTTCCGAACGGATTTGAACTAAAACCCGCAGAAGCAGAGACACCTCCTTTCATTTGAGACGCTAAATCATTAACGTGTTAGAGTTGTTCCACTGTACAGTGTGTTCTTGTTTAACTGGTGCTTTGTATGCTTCCTGGTGTGGGTGGGAAATCTTGTTTTCCCTCTACATAGATACTAAAAAAGGTCTGAGCTGCCCTAGATCCTTTCTTTCTATTGATTTTTTAAAAGTAAATCTAATTTCCCACCACCTTGCAGCTAAGATGTCCTCCTGTGGGTAGGAAGTGATTGGTCTTTGTTGTTTGGGTTTGGTTAAGACACCAGGGCTTGCTCTACGGCCCAGTCTGACCTCAGCCTCACTGTCCTCCTGTTTGCCACCACCCGGGCTCTGGGATTGCAGCTGTGTGCACCACCATGGCTATTTTGTCATTATCTGAGCATCGAACAAGAAGGCAGAGCCCGGCGGCCTGGGGAGGCGAGGCGGAGCCCAAGCTAGATGTTAGCCCAGCATGTCCTTCTGGCCGGAGTCCATTCACCACGACGTGTCGATCCTTATGTGCAGGGACTCAGGGCAGCTCCCAACTGAGCTAGTGACTCTGGTCGGTGTCCATGGGAACCAGCTGGCTTCTCTGGCTGACCCTGGAACTGTCTCAGTCTGACTGAGAATTGTCCTAAGCTTAGCTGCAGCTCCCCCTCAGAGCTCATCCTGACACCTGCCTTACTCCTATGCACGACTGAGGTACTTGCTCGTCCATGAAGCCTGCCTGCTTGCCTTCCTGGTTCTCTCCTCTCTAGCAGTGACTTGGGCAAGTCTCTTGTCATTCAAGTGCTCTCAGGTTGAGAGCCTTCCTTCATGGATCTGTAAAATGAGGACAGGACTGCTTTCCTTTAGTGTGTCACAAGCTTAGCGTTTGCCTGAGTTCCTTGGGGGGCTTGTTAAAGTGCCATGTCTGGGGCTGGAGAAGATGGCCCAGCAGTAAAGAGTACTTGCTGTTCTTGGTTGGGCATGCTGGCATATGCCTGTAATCCCATCTCCCAGGAGGTAGAGGCTAGCCTGGTCTACAGAACGAGTGCCAGTTTGGAGACAGAGAAACCCTGTCTCAAAAAACTAAGAATAAGTAGTAAGTCAAGTACTCACTCCTCTTGCAGATTGTCTGAGCTTCAGTTCCCAGCACCACACAGCAGCTTGCAACCACATAAAAGTTCAGTTTCAGGAGATCYGACACCTTCTTCTGGCCTCTGCAGAAACCTTCATTCATGAGGCATATATTTATACGACTACACATATGCACAGATAAAAGCAAATCTTTATAAAAAAAAAAAATGCCACATCTGATAGCACCAAAGACTTAGTGTTCTAACAAACCTCTAAATCCTGGGGTGCCAAGTGGCCTGGAGGTCAGTGGCTATCTCCAGTGGGACGTTGGAAGACCACAGAAACCACGTGGCACCTTCAAGAGACGTGAAAAGGACAAAATAATACATTGGGAAAAGTAACCCCTTTTAGAAACAGGATGTTGCTTGCACGTAGCCCAGGTTGGCCTAGACCCACTGATCCCCCTTCTCCTGATGGGATCTCAGGTGTATCTGTCATTCCAGCAGGTTTTTATTCTCTGAACAGGGTTTTTTGTTTGTTTGTTTGTTTGTTTGTTTTCTTGAGGCACTGGGTGCTTTTCACCTCCATTGTGCTTTGTTTTGTTTTTGTGATGGATGATATAGCTTTGGTTAGAGGGTATTGCTATTATTTTTGGTAGATGAATCTTTGTCTTCTGCCGTGTAGGAAAACAAGACCCTTATCTGCTTCTTCACTGAACCGTGAGGCCTACCACATGGTCTTAGACATAGCGAGTGTTGAACACATACATGGGTTTTATTTGCTTGTTACACGGGGCTTTGTGCTGTAGTGGGGAGTCTGTGGTGATGAAGTCTCAGCACTGTCGGTCCGGTAAGGACTCATTCATTCARTGCTAAGCACCCGCCGTGGGGCCGGGAGTTCTAGACAGACTACACACAGCAGTGCAATGTTCCTGGCCTTAAGGGGCTTGCATCCCTACTCAGGAAAATAAAGAGGAGGAGAAAGTCTCTCGACTGTCTGTCTGTCTGTCTTAGTGTCAGGCTAAGTGGGCATGCTGGGTCAGGCACTGAAATCCCCCAGATTTTGAGGCTGACAAAAAGCACTAGGAAGACAGACAGACAGCAAAACCAAACTGCAGAGCCTTCATCCTAGCCCTCTCCACGGGGAGAGAGCTACAGTGCTTGAAGGAGATATGCGCACTCTCTCCTTCAGAGCTCTGTCCTGTTGCCTGTCCTGTGCCTGTCAGGCTGCCTGAGCACGTGGTCATGAGGCTCCGCTGTCTTCACTGTCACTAGCTTCTCATCTTGTGCTAGGTGTGTATTCAAGGGCACTTCCCTAGAGATCGGCCCTGACGGCCTGTCTAAAGTAGTCCTCAGCAGTTCACACATGCACATATGCACACACGCACACATGCACACATGCACACATACATGCATGCTCACATGCAAGTCCTGCTTCATCTCTCTGGAACATTTGTGGTAACATTTGTGTTCTCTCTCTCTCTCTCTCTCTCTCTCTCTCTCTCTCTCTCTCTCTCTCTCTCTCTCTTTCTTTCCTTTTCTTTTTTCTTCTTTTGCTTCATTTCCTGCCTGTCTCTGAGGATAGGACCTCTGTCTTCCTCATTTCTTTTCAGGACTTGCAACAGTATCTGACTCACACTAGGCAAGCAAATATTTGTTAACTAAACATCGCTTTTCTATAGGAATTGTCAGAAATCTGCACACTGTGGTGGAAGAGCCATGTGGTGAGAGGGCTTCGTCTTCCTTCAGAGGCTAGAGAGGTTTGAGGACTTGCTTCCCGCAGCAGGGCTGGGAGGCAGCAGTTCCTGCTTGCTGAGAGCTAAGGCTCATGGCCTTACCTCCTAGGAGGAAGCCTCTGCTCCTCTTACTGAAGTCGGGGACACCGAGTGGCCCGGCGTTGTGTGGCTCTCTCCAGTGCGAGGGTGGAATACCACAGAAACGCCACGCTCACCTCTCAGGAGCATATTACATATGGAGGTGTTGGGGCCTACCTCAGCACCACTTGCCCACACATTGTTTTTCCAGTTCTTACAGACGTCACGCTGCAGGCGCACAGGCCCAGGGGACAGTTGTTACTTTTTAATTCCATGCTCAGAGGCCCCAGTGGCAAAAAGGAAAGGCAGATTGTATAGCGTAGTCTTTTAAAAACTGTTACTCAGAGAAATCCCCTGCTGCATGGATCCCAGTGGACTAATGTGAAGATCTGGTAAATAAACCGACTAGAACAGCAGGTACTGGCAGGGGAATGAAGGGGCCTTTATCTGAGCTTAGGGGGGATTCTGAAGGGAGAAGGACTGACCTCAGTCTGTCTACACTCAGACCCCTGGAATTGGGGACACAAGTGAATCTGGAGAAAGGGTAGAAACTGGCTGCCTCCCGAGAGGCCGGAAGCTAGGACTGTTTGTTTCCTGAACCTAAAATCCGAAGCTGCAGAGGATTCTGTGTGAAATGTGCTCTTTGTCTTTTTTCCACTGCTATAACGAAGTATTTGAGCACAGGTGATAAAGAAAAGGAAAAAGGAAAAGGCAGCCAGCCGGGCGGGGGTGGGCACGCCTTTAATCCCAGTACTGGGAGGCAGAGGCAGGTGCCAGTTAGGGAGTTTAAGGCCAGCCTGGTCTACAGAGTGAGTTCCAGGACAGCCAGGGCTACACAGAGAACCCCCATCTCAAAAATAAACAAAAACAAACAACAAAAAATGGACTGGAAAGATGTCTTAGTGGTTAAGAGCACTGACTACTCTTCCAGAGATCCCGAGTTCAGTTCCCAGCAACCACGGGTGGCTCACAGCCATGGAGGGTAATGGGATCCGATGCCCTCTTCTGGTGTGTCCGAAGACAGCGACAGTGTATTCACATACATAGAATAAATAAATAAATCTTTAAAAAAAAAAAAACAAATGACAACAAAAAAGGAAAATGTATTTCGCTTGCCCAAGAGCATGAAAGCGCATGGGCTGTGCCTGTGGCCCTGGCTGCTTGAGGGGCTGAGACGGGAGGGCTGGTTGAGCCCGAGAGCTCAAGCTGGCCTTGTATAATAATCCAGCAAGACCCTATCTCAAAACCAAACAAGTAAGGCTAAGAGCCCAGTGTCAGCCTCTGCTTGGYGTCTAGGAAAGGCCTCTTGTTCCTTGGTAAAACCGCAGAGGCCATTGCGTGCTGAGATGGCCAGTGAACTACCACTAATGGCTCCATCGTGGACATCCTGCTCTAACAACCTCACCTACGGGTAATTAGCTCCCAAAGGCGCCTTCAGATGCCCCTGACGTATGACTTTGGAGATTAAGTTTCTAATACGTAGATTGTTGGGAGACACACTCAAATTATTACAGATGTTTTTGCCCAAAACTTCCCAGATAACCTCACTATCTGAGGGGGAAACATTTTTCGCCTAGTATTTGCAAAGTTGTAACTTCTTGCTTTTCCTGTCCCACTTAGCATGCCTCTTCAGGATCTCCTTAAAACAGCTCTGGGCAGGCCACGCCTCTTCCAAGAAACCTGCACCAGAGGTCCAGCTGCGCGGACTGTCTGTCACTCAGGGTCTCTGCCAGCCGGGACTGTGTAAGAGAGTAGAACCCRAGAGGCTCACGGGAGGAGGAAGTGAGACAAGCTGAGGAAGTAATTAAGAGCGAGACACCTGCTCAGACGAGCACTGTCTCCCTGTGGAGCATCCGTGGAATGGGCAATCTCGGGCTTTCCAGAGCTATCACCTCATGCCTTCAGAGCAGCCGTTCTCAGCCTTCCTAACGCTGCAACCCTTTCATTCAGTTCTGCATGTTGCGGTGACCCCCAACCCTAAAATTATTTTGTTGCTACTTCATAACTGTAATTTTGCTACTGTTATGAATCATAATGTAAATATCTGTGTTTTCCAGTGGTCTTAGGGGACCCCTAAGAAAGGATTATTCGACCCCAAAGAGGTCACAACCCACAGGCTTCCTGTGCTCTGCTAGTTGGGAAGCACTGGGCTTCCCCAGCGTAAAAGACCAGCCCCAAGTTCTTAGCATCTTCACTCAACGATTTCTTTCTTTTTTCTTTTTCTTTCTTTTCTTTCTTTCTTTCTTTCTTTCTTTTTTTTTATTTTTGATTTTGGCTTTTTTCGAGACAGGGTTTCTCTGGCTGTCTTGGAACTCACTCTGTAGACCAGGCTGGCTTCGAACTCAGAAATCTGCCTGCCTCTGCCTCCCAGAGTGCTGATATCACAGGCGTACGTCACCACTGCCCAGCAACAATTAATTCTTTCCTTCCTTCCTTCCTTCCTTCCTTCCTTCCTTTCTCTTTCTTTCGCTCTTTCTTCTCTCTCTCTCTCTCTCTCTCTCTCTGTGTGTGTGTGTGTGTGTGTGTGTGTGTGTGTAGACCAGCTCACAGAGATCCTCCTGTCTCTGCCCTCTGAGTGCTGGGACAAAAGGTATGTGCCACCACTCCAGGATTTTTACTTTTTGACTCCTTATTTATTTACATTATTACTGGAAGAATTTCTGTTCAGAAATTTCCAGATCAGTCTCATTATGCATGGAAAGAGGTTCTCAAAGCTGTGTTTATATGGTAAATTTACATCTGGTTGAGGAAACAATTATTTACCTGAAAACTAGGGTGGAGACTTGATGGAGATTCACCTCTGCCTGTTCAGTTATTTATAACTAGTGTAGCAAGCTTGTATTTTGTGCTCAGTTTTAGATGGGTTTGGCTGTGGTCTTTGAATTGTGGGCCTACGGCATCCTTTCTTAACAGGCTGCTGTCATAAAGATGAGAAAGCCGCCTGGGACAGGTGCATGTGGGTCTGTAGTATGTATGTATGTATGTATGTATGTATGTATGTATGTAGTATGTATGTAGTGTGTATGCATGTAGTATGTATGTATGTGTAGTATGTATGTATGTATATAGTATGCATGTATGCATGTATGTATGTAGTATGCACATGGTCCACACAGTGGCCTGCGTCAAACACCTTTATTGTAAGCTAGGTTGAAGCTGTTCTTAGCATGACCGGTGGCTACAATTTGGGTAGTTGTAATTCGGATGTCTTTTAACATCACTCCTAGGAATGGGCTATCAGCAATAGATCCCGGGGGACCCTCGTGGACAGATGTGGAAGGCTATATAAATTAGGGCTAAGTTCACACTCTGGAGCACCTGCCAGTTGTCTTTGGTAGAAGTAAAGGGCTCGATGGGTAATGTGTCGGGGGAAATGCACTCCTACCCTGCAGCCCCCCTGAAAGAACAGTGCACGTTGCACACCGGAGGACCAGCGTGAGAAAGTGGGACACAGAGTCCAGGAAAGCATGGGTGTGTGTACAAGTAGGTCAGAGCCCTTAGGAATGATCACAAGATATGCCCCGAGCTGCAGCGCTTGGTCCTGATTCAGATGAACGCAGGCTCTTGGAGATGTTTGCATGTTTCATATAAGAGATTTATGGGCATGTGGCAGCTCTGGTGGTTTTAAATTGAAGTCACAGATAATAAAGGAAAGGGAAGTGAGAAGCAGCTCATGCAGTCTTGTAAATAAGCCTCTCAAAGGGAAGAAAGCACTAGAGAAATAAACAGGGCTGAGCTGGTGTGGCAGGGGAGCTCTTGGTGGGAGGGGGAGACTCAGTCTGAACTAGGAAGCAGAAATGCAGCCTGTGAGTGTCAGGGCTGGATAGAAGAAATGTAAATGTGTGAACCCAGCTACAAGAGGCTGCAAATCGAAGGCCTGCCTAGGCAGTTTAGTGAAACCTGTCTCAAAATGAAAATCAGAAAGGAGATTCGGATTAAAGCTCAGTAGTAGAGCGCTTGCCTGGATTGTGCGAAACCCTGAGCTTGATCCCCAGATTGGGGCGGGGAGAGGAACTTTTGGTATTCATAACAGAAATTGAATGTGGTCAGTTTATGCCACAAGGAGAGTATTTATTTATTTGTGATAGTTTTATAGTCCAGGCTGGTCTTGAACTCCTGATACTCCCAAGTGATTGGATTAGAGATGTGGGTGCCACACCCAGTCCAAAGGGGAATTTGTTAGAGAGGCATGGAGATCCCTGGTAGCATTCAGAGGCCAAGAGTGAAGCTGGGCTTAGAGGCCGGCAGGGAAGCTGGGATGGCCTTGCTTCCATTGCTTTCCTGGTTCATTCTCTCTTCTGTCTCCTATCTTCCTACGCCTGCTTCAAAGTTTATTGCTTGGGAAAGAAGCCAGCAACTAGAATATCGCGTACATCTCGAGAAGGTCTCAGTGGTCCATTTGAATCACATGCAGCCTACTGAGGGCTGGCAGTCATGCTGCCGTGTACTTCTCTTCAGCCACYCCTGCATCTGTAATCATGTGGTATAAATTGTTGGCGAGGGGCAAGAATGTTCCCAGAGGAAGCAAGGAGGCAGCCAGTGGGGCAGCCAGCCCAGTAGATGGCTAGGATTACACCCGGGAGTAGCCAAGCCAGGACCAAACCCCACAGTCTCTCATAGGGAAACAATAGTAATTAGCTGATATGGGAATGGTAAGGGAAAGACAAATAGATACTTAGTTTTCATTTGTATCTAGGACATCCAGACTTCAGGATCATTGCAGCCAACGATGGCTTCTCTCTGTATGATCCAAATTCTCTTAGGTAGATCCCAGGGGCATTTCAGGGATCTAGACTCCATATTCTCAGGATACATGCACCTGTCTTCACCTTTTTTTTTTGGCTTTGACTTCATAATACACCTCTCTCTACCCCTCTCTGCACAGTGGTTCCATTTGTAGTGATTTGAATGAGAATAATCTCTCATGAGATCCCCAGTTTGGTGGCACTGCATGGGGAGTCTTAGGAGGTGTGGCCTTGTTGGAGGAAACGTGTCACTGAAGGCAGGCTTGAGAACAAGAGTGTGGAAGACAGGAGTGCTGAGAACGGCTTCTGTCTGTGGAGGCCCAGCTCAAGAGGTTTCTGAGGGAAACAATACTAGCAGCTGGGCTAGCGATCTTTCTGTGACATTTTGGTGAAGAGCATCGCTGCCCCTGCTAGCATGGCCAGTTAACTTGCACTTTTACAATGCTTAATGGTTTTTCTGGTCCAAAGTTCAAAGTCTTCCACGTGCCTCAAAAAAACACATGGCCAGGTCTGTCACAGCTGTGGCATTAATTGCTTTTCTCTTGCTGTGGTATGACACCGTAACAAGGCAGCCGATAAAAGGAGGGGATTATTTGAGCTATGGTCCCAGAAAGATAAGAGTCCCTCACTATCATGGTGGGGAAGCAGTCATGCAAAATGGCAGGAACGGCTGAGAGCTGACATCTTGGGGTGCAAGCAGGATGCAGAGAGAGTGAACTCAAAATGTCCTGAGGTTCTAAACTCTCAAGCCCAGAGACACATCTCCTCCAACAAGGCCGCACAGCTTAATCCTCCCCAAACAAAGCCACCAACTCAAGACCAAGCATTTAAACATCTGGGCCTACAGGGCCCACTCTCACTCAAGCTGCCACATTCTGCTG
>BDUI01003574.1:52192-67555 GCA_002335545.1 Apodemus speciosus
ATTCTATTAAGTTCTGCTCTTCTAGAGAACCTGAATACACTATCATTCTAATCTAGTCTCTCTTCTACTTTCATGATACCATCCCCCAGATGCACTTTTAATCTGAATCCAGATTCTGCACTTAATCAGGTTCTTTCACTCAGTGATTCCAGTTCCATCCATTTTCTACAAGTGTCAGGTTGACTCATCTGCTGACCGACGTCAAGGCTGGTTTTCTTTCCTGGCTGTTGTTCTCGGTGCAGCAGGGGGCATGGGTGTGTGGATGTCCCTGTGGGGTGGCCGGGAGTGCTGTGGCGGTTCTGGTTTTAGTTGTTTTATTTTRCGTCTGTGCCTGAGTGCTTGCATGTATGCCTGCCTGTACATCGTGTGTGCGCCTGGTGCCTGCAGGGGTCACCAGAGGTGGCTGGATTCCCTGAAAGTCAGTTACTGTTTTTGTTGTGTTCACTTATTTGTTTTATCTGAACAGGGTTTTTCTGTGTAGCCCTGGCTATCCTGAAACTTGGTAGACCAAGCTAGGCAGAGCGCTGGTTTGGAAGCATGCGCCACTGTGGCCTGCTTCATTCATTCCTTTCCCTCGCCATGCCGCCCACCGTGTGCAGATGCCACAGCTTRCTCGGTTGCTCTGCACTCGGGGGTTTCTAGGTAGAGTCTAGTCGGGGTGGCGGTAGACGAGGCTTCTGCACCATCCAGCTCCAAAGCTGGTGTGGCGGCGGTGGGACAAAGGCCACTGATGCATATCCAAATCCAGAAAGAAGAGGAAGTGGAAGGCCAGAGAGGAAATGCGACCGTTCCTCGGTCTCCTCAGCAGTCACTGATTTAGGAGATAAACCTACACCTAGATTTGAACTCGGAGACCCAGAGAACTAGAACCAAAGGTGAGACACAGCCACTCACTGGGTTCTGTCTCTGGGTTCACTGGCTTTCCTTYTGCATCCACAGGTCTGATACCTGGCGCCTGGTGAACCCACCAGCACGGCCCCACCTTGAAAACTCACTCAGAGGCTCCTCTGCAGCCCACAGTGGGCACAAGGTGGCAGCCATGGCAACCAGGATCACAGCCCGTGTGGAAGGTGGTTACCACAGCAACCGCAGCATCTTCTGTACCATCCTGTAAGCACRCAGGCCTGCCTCGGGCCCAAGCCCCGGTGGGTGCTCTGAAGAGCTACAGGCTGACTCGTGAGGTGGAAGTTAGGCCTGGGAAGACTCCTAGACCCATCCCCATGTTACACACCTGGCGTGGGCCCTGGGCCTCCTGGGGACTAAGAACCAGGCTCCTCTAGAACCCTTTAGCTCCACAGCCCTCGGCAGGAAGGACCTTGGGAACATTTCCCCAGGAGAAAGGGAACAGCAATTGGAGTGTTTCCAGTCCCTCTGGCACTGAGAGGTCATGAAGAACCACGGAAGCTCAGACAGTACTGCAGTCTCTAGGTCAATTGTTCCAAGTTACAGAGAACCTCACTTGACACAGACCAAACTTAGACTCTTCCCAGAGAAGAGAACTCTTACTTCTGAGCGAGGGGAGTAACTGGTGAGGTGGAAAGAGCGGCCCCTTTCCTGGACCCAGACCCCCTTGGTCTCTCTTGGGCCTGTACCAGCCTCCCAGCGGCCTCTGGGAGCCGCAGTGGTTTTATTAGACAGACTAGCACATGGCCCTGTGAGCAAGGAAGGGGCTTGGAACGAGGAGTTCTGCCAAGCTGCCCCGGGAATGACAAGGGGACATGCTATAAACAAGAGGGGCAGGGGGCTGCCTTCAGGTGTGCAGGCAGGGGCTGGGCTGGGCCCCGCAGGGATGAACGAAGTTCCACTGTCCCCAAGGGGCAGAGCATCAGCTCAGCACCCGTCACAGGATTCTGTGAACCTGTACATTCCAGCTGCCCCCAGAGTCCAGCCTGTGTAGACGGAGGTGCCCCCCCCCAACCCGTGTCCATGTCCTCATGGATGATCAGCTGCCTTGACCAGCCCTACCCTATCCCCCACTCTGTGCCTTGGCTTGAGCTTGGTTTTTCTCCCTGGCATGCCATTCCCAGACAATCCATGTGTGCAGCTCTCGCCCTTTACTCGAGGGTTAGCTCAGACACTGCCGTCTTCACGTGACTCTCCCCTTGCTCCAGGTGATCGTGTAGCCCACCACCCTCAGCCTTGCCCGGCCCTGCCCCCTCAGGACACTTTCTGCCTTGCTGTGGAACTCTGGGTCCATACCCTGTCCTGCCCATTTACCTGTGAACTCTGACGATAGAGCCACCCGGCTGTGTCCTTTTGTCCCAGCCCAGAGCCAGAGTTAGTGGCTGAAGTGATGAGAGGGCCCCTCCCAAAGGGCCTTACTAGACCGCAGTGAGTGTGAGGAGCTTTGAGTCAGGTGGGCTTGGCCCCCGCTGAGGAAGCTGTCTGTGCAGGGCCAGGTCTGCCTGGGCGAGGCCTTCCCCACGTGGCCTTTACCGCAGGGCTCTCACCAGCCTTTGGGGTCACTGTCCTACACTAGGCTGTATCCCGGGCTGTCTGTGGAGCCCTAGGTGCTGCTCTGTTGGGTGGGTGGGAAGGGGAGCCCTGACTTCTCCCTAAGCACTGTGGGAAAAAGAACACTGGCCACTCCCGTGTGTAGCACTGTTCATGGCACTTGTCTGGTGGCCCCAATGTGAGTCGCTGTATAAAAATGCTGCCTTTGTTATTTTGTAAGAAATGACTTTTCTGTGAACCAAGTACTTAACGAAAGTCTCAGTAACCAAAATAAAGTTCTATATTTTAAAGGAGGTGCTTTGGGGGTCCTAACTTGGTCCACACGTCTGCTGGAGGTTCAGTGAGCAGTAGGCTTCCCCGCGGTCCCACCGCTTCTGCCAAGACTGCAGGGCTCACAACTCTCTTCATCCTACCATGGCTCAGGATTCAAAGCTGGAGGGCTCCATCTCGTTCTAAAGCTGTCCTCTAGACCTGCCGGGGCCCTCCTGAGACAGCGAGACTGCCTTCACGGGCTCACCTCGTGAGCAAGGGTCTTCAGAGACACAAACATGGCTTCCTAGACTTGAGTGACTCGCTCAGTGCCTTAGCTTCGCTGCACCTACCCCAGGCTAGCCCTGTTTTACTATTTAGATATTTTACATTCATGTTGTGTGTGCGCATGGAGGCCAGAGGACAACCTTTGGGCAAGTTGGCGCTCTCCTCCCATGTCGGTTCCAGGGACTGAACTCAAGTTGTCAGGCTTGGTGGCAAGGGCCTTTACTGAACGCCATCTCCTGGCCCTAGTATTAAATGTTTTTGTCAGTATTCTTAGTCTTAAATTTTTTTCCATAGAAAATAGTTAGGTTTAACCCTCAGCAGCCCACACCTAAGCTGAGGTAAACCTGCCTTTTAAACGCCCTTCCTTCTGGACAAGGGACTGTCAGGGACAGTTCCTCTTGCTAACTTACCTTGGGGGTTTCTTGCTGCTTTTTCAAGTGATCACTTTGAGCGGAAGCCAGCCTTGAACTGGTCTCTCCTTCCTCTCCCCCACCGAATGCTGGGATTGCAGGCATGTGCTAGCTCAGACCGTACCCTGTTGCATGAGCCGTTTTCTGTATCTGTCATCCAGTGTGGCACCGTTTCCTAGAGAACTGACTTCCTCTGTGAGGTGTGCGTGGCCTGCGTGTGGAGAGGCCARAGTACCAGGTGTCTTCTAGTACCCTCCRCCATTCTCCTGTGAGGAAGGTTTCTCCTGGAAGCAAGTGCTGGGCTGGCAGCCAGGAAGTCCCGATGGCTTTCCTGCCTCTGCYTCCCAGTGTTGGGAACATGGGTGCTGGTGCTTGTGGGACCTTTGACCTCAGAGCTCTCTCCAACCCCGGGAGACCTTGTGGACCCTTGATAGGCTTCCTGTCAACTTCTGTCTTAGCTGCCCTTGCAGAGCCACGGCCACGGGATCATGCGGCTCTGTTAAAAGCCTCAAGCCTCTATCTGCAGCTCCCCTTCCAGACTCCAGAAACRATTACCAGTAGTGGGTCTGTGGAGCCCCGAATCCAAAACCAAGCGAGGCGCCAGGCTGACGGTTCCTGCTTTCTACACACACTCATCCCCAGTCCCCGCTCACTTGGCTAACATGCCTCTCCACATGCTCTAAACAAGGAAGAACAGCTGCGTATCACTTCCTGACTTGGCTACGCCATACCAGAGTAGGATGTTAAATTAGATCGCGCTCCAACCCACTAGAGCGGCAGCCACCCCCTCTCCCTACTAGGCCTTCTAGGTCCTCCTTTTTGTTGTTTTGAAACAGGGTTTCTCTGTGTAGCCCTGGCTGTCCTGGGACTCGCTCTGTAGACCAGGCTGGCCTTGATCACAGGGATCTACCTGCTTCTGCCCTCTGAGTGCTGGGATAAAAGGCGTGTGCCACCACTGCCTGGGTTCCAGGTCCTCTTTATAAACTTTTGACACCAAGTTCAGCCTGATAACATTTTTGACTTTAACTTCCCCAAGACCTTCCCAACCCTGCACATGACTCCCAAGGAGAAACATCTACCGCTTGTAACCACAGCAACGGAAAGGAGGGAGATGAAGTCAAACCTGGGCCATCACTTTAATCTCTGCATAAGACACACAGCTGGGATGCTGGCTTCTGGCATGATAACCGTGCTGTGATAAGGCCTCACGGGTGTGGGGGGTGCATGGTGAAGTCCCAGATAGTCCCAGAATTCACAGTCCTCCTGCCTCAGTCTCCTGAGTACTTGGGTTAGAGGTATGTACCACAAGGTTCAGTCACTTTCTTTTTCAAAAAGATAAAAACGGAAGTGAACAGAAGTGGCTGTGGAAAACATCTAGGTCATTTTCTTCCGCTTCGACTGTCGGTCTGAGGTCTGGGCTGGAGGCAGGGGCACAGACAGAGTGCCCAGCCTGTGATCCTCTTCCCTGCCGTCTGCCAGGGACACCTTTCTTTTGGAGATCTTCAGCCTCATGGCTTTCGCTATCTCAATCATCCTAAGGAAGAAACAGGACAAATGGAGAGAGGCCTGTGTGCCACTGAGGTGTGCAGGGCAGAGAGCGCTGCTCCAGGCCACGAAGCGGGCTGCTCTGGGGCCACCCTCACTTCACTCTAGGCCCATGGAGAATCCTGCCCTGGTCACAGCCATTCAAAGCCCATAAGGTTATTGAGAACAGAAAGCTGAAGGAGGCTCAGGCCTAAAGCCCAGGCACCCTTTTTGGGAATGAGGTCTTGAGAAGGTCATTACTTTTCCAAACTTTTGATTCTTCAGTTATTTAGGAAACCAGTGAGGGACACTGAATGAATTCAATACCATGCCTTTCAAAGAGAAGACACTCAAAGTGTCATCAATCATTCATTCCTTCATTCATCGTGAGCTATCTTCTGGTCCCAAGATTTTCCCATGYGTCACCCCTGTCCTTTAACTACCTTCGGCAGTGTCATGCTCTGGGATCCGCCCAGGCTGCTGCAGGGAGCGCCGTGCTCTGAGCTCACCTTTTCTCACTCAGCTTCAAGTCCCTCTGCAGCACTGTCAGGTCAATCTGGAAGTTACTTATGTGCAGGGCAAGGATGATTGCATACGCAGTGAGCTTGGCCTTCATAGAACTCGAAATTAAGTTCCGTAAACTGCAGAGTCAGTGGACGTGAAGGAGAAATGAAGTTAAATTCCATATGCAAAATAAGGACACCAGAGCCCTTCTCTCTGTGGTTAGTGTCCCCAGTCTGGGGGTGGGGGTGGGGACACAAGCCACACAGCCTGTTCCTAGGTGCCCAAGTCTCACATTGAACCGTGAGCCAGGCCATGTTTCCCCTAAGGGACAGAAAGCCCTGCCCAGGTTTCCCCATGCAGTGTGGTAGCACTGCTTTCGGAGTCTGTTACTGCCTGCTCAGCAGGCCTGCAGGAAAACTCCCACCCCAGACTTAGTGCTGCCCCTGCTGCTCCCAAGCAGGAAGCACTGGCGGCCCTTTTCTGAAGCTTTGCAGGCATCAGGGCAAGGGTCACAGCCAAGGACAAAACAAACACTTCAGAGGGGATAGTGTGTGTTGTATGTGTGTCCCGGGAAGCCCACCAGCAGCAGAGACCCCTTTGGCACTGGATCTCTCCATGTGAGCCCCACCCTTCACGGCCACCTCCCAGCTGCCTCCTCCTCCGTGCGAGTGGCCCCTGCCCCCCRACCTGCCGTTGTTGTAAGTCAGGCAGGTGAACTGCTTCAGCAACTTGGTGTTGATGACGTGCGGGATCCCGGGTCCTAAGGCACCTGCAACAGAGTTGCACTGGATCATTGTCCTGGAAGGTGCACCGGCCACAGCCACGCATCCATCAGAGGGAGGCTGGGGTGGGGTGGGGTGGGGTGGGGAGTGCTGTAATGGCCGGAACCACAGGGTAAGAGGAACAGGGGCCCAAGATCCAGAGCAGTCACTCTGAGGTCAGACACCGCGAGGTGTTTGTGAAGGGCGTACGAGAAGACAGAACCACACACCGAGAAACACTAAGAGCACAAGAGATGCTGAACGACAAGGCAGACTGCAGTCTGAACCGGTGAGAAGATGCCAAAGGGGAAGATGCGTGCCACTAAGTTCCAGCAGTCACCCGGTAGAGGGGACAGATTCCCAGGCTGTGCTCTGACCGTGGAGACATCGGGCAGGCGCCCCCAACAGCTACCCACAGATAAGAGCATGCAGGGACAGGAAGATGAAACCTGGGAACTGAGCAGGTAGGCACGCCTGTGCTGAAAACCCTAACTCCTGCTGGGTCTCTAACTCTGGGGGTGTGGGGGTGTGACCACCACAGGTGCTCCTGGAAACCGGTGGAACTGGATTTGTTTTTTTTTTTTTTTTTTTTTTTTAAAGCCAGGGTTTCTCTGTGTGGGCTATCCTGGAACTCACCCTGTAGACCAAGCTGGTCTCAAACTCAGGGATCTGATTGTCTCTGCTTCCCAAGTGATTGGAGTAAAGTCCTGTGCCACCACGGCATGGAAGAACTGGAATTTCTAACATTACAAACTGACTTTCTTAGTCTGAAATAAAGGGTTATAACACTACCATCAAAGAGAAAAGAAAAGAGAGAAAGAAGAAAAAGGAAGGAAGGAAGGAAGGAAGGAAGGAAGGAAGGAAGGAAGGAAGGAAACTCCGAGTGCGATGGGGCACACCTTAAATCCCAGCACTCTGGAGGCAGAGGCAGATGACTGAGTTCCAGTCCAGCCTGCTCTGTACAGTGAGACTGTCCTACAAAGCAAAAGCAACCTGCCCAAGCTTGAGAAGCCAAGTTCTGACTGCTGTCACTGCTGTCCGTTCTAACCTGCTCCCTTAAATTACTCATTCCCTTTGACCTGCACGTGGCGTTTTTCCTAACAAAACGAAAGCTGTGAATGTTCTCCCTGGAAGCCCCATCCACCCTGCCCCCATTTCCAGAAGAGAAGAAAGAAATTCAAAGAGAAGAGAGCCCTATGCGGCTCGGGCAGGCGGTGGGCGGGAGCAGGCGGGAGGGCAGGCTGCACGGAGGGCCTGGACAGACCCTCTGTGGAGGTGACGTGAGCACTGCAGGTGACTCAGCAGCTGGAAACAGCTGGGACAGGAAAATGCCTGTGGGCCTTACTTTTCCCCTTTATCACTTTCTGAGCTCGGAACCTGATGAGGGCGTCTAGGAACCAGATGCTCCGGGCTTGCCGGTTCCGATGCTCCTCATCTGCCGGCAGAGACTTCAGCATTTCTATGACGAAGGAGCAGTGGCTAAAARCAAGGAAGGGACACAGCAGCACATGAAGAAAAACAGGCTTGTCACGAGCCACACCCCCTCCCCAGCACACTGTCCATACAGTCTGAGCAAGATGGCTAGGGAGACCCGCCCTAGCTGGGTGCACAGGGTGTGATTGACAGACTTCTACCACACCGAATAAGGTAGAACAGCAGTAGTGGATGACTCCTAAAATCAACCTCAGGCTTCCACATGCACCCACACACAAACAAGTACACACCCACACACAAATACATATGCATACATACACACTCAGACACACACACACACACACACACACACACACGCACGCACGCACGCACGCACGCACGCACGCACGCACGCACAATCAAAAAAWTTTTTTAAAGAGTAGGGCTGGAGACATGGCTCAGCAGGGCACTGCTGCTCTCGCAAAGGACCCTGGTTTGTTTCCTAGCACTCATTTGGGCCGTTCACGACTGCCAGTAACTACAGATCTAGAGGATCCAATGGCATCCTCTATTGGTCCCCATACCCATGTCACATGCACACATATAAAATCTTAGAAAAGAAAGGAATAATTAGAAGAAAAAGGCTTGGTTGGAGAGTTGGCTCAACAGCTGACTGCTCTTTCAGAGGTCCTGAGTTCAATTCCCAGCAACCACACGGTGGCTCACAATCATCTGTAATGGGATCTGATGCCCTCTTCTGGGGTGTCTGAAGACAGCAACAGTGTACTCACATACATAAAATAAATAAATACATAAAATTTTAAAAAAAGGCTCCGAACCAAGAAATAATCTGACCATAATTTTAAAAAAAGGAAAATTGTTTTAATGGCAAAAGAGAAGAGGGTTAATCTCTCTGTTATTTAAGATAAATAAGCAATATCTAGAATGTACGTATTTAATTTTAGTTGAGTTTGTCAGCATGCTGTCACACAAAAGCTTTGCTTTGGGTAGCGCCGAGGCCCAGGCCAGCCTTTGGACACTGACAGTGACAATCAGCACCCACAGTGGGGTCTGGGGCTAGCTTTGGTCCATCTCACCACCATCTCCCGGCTACGGGCTCTACACACATACCTACTCCTCTTCCTTGAGTCCACACAGCTCCTGAAAGCCTAGCGTAAAAGCTTGCTCCTTCACCCACAGGCCGAGCAGACGCCACCCATGCCGCTTCAAGGGGCTACTTTCTGCATGGTACCAGCACGGTCTTGCTTTATATCTTTTTCCCATCATGACTCACTGAAACCCCATCTGTCCATGAGTACCTGTTCTCTTCAATCATCTTCAGTATGTCTTCAGACGTGACCTTTCTGAAGGCTTCGGATGGGCTCTCAAGAGCATCGTACTCGGCCGGGGACAGAACTGGTTGCGGGTCAAGAACATGACTGACCAAAATGGAGCTGAGTCATCCCACAGGGCCTCATTTCCCAGGCAGGAGAGCAAAGGCTCACAGAGAAGGGACTCACGGAGGAAGCAGGGCAGAGCGCAGGGACCCGAGTCACAGAGCCGAGCTTAGGGGTCACGTCCTGCCTGGACCGCTCCCCCTTTTCCTCCTCCTCAGAGCCTCGGTCAACATTCCAAAAACCAGACACTGAGCAGTGAAGTTGTAGGTTCCAACCCTCCCTTAGGTACATCTGCTTTGATACCAGCCAACTGTTTGGGAGAATGACCCCCACGGGGCTGTGTCCCTTTGTCCTATGGGCCCCTCAGTGCTAAGGAAACCTGACAAACGTCTTCCCCCCCACCCCCCACCCCCACCCCCGAGACAGGGTTTCTCTGTGTAGCCCTGGCTGTCYTGGAACTCACTCTGTAGACCAGGCTGGCCTCGAACTCAGAAATCCACCTGCCTCTGCCTCCCAAGTGCTGGGATTAAAGGCGTGCGCCACCACTGCCCGGCACTGACAAACCTCTTGCTTGGCACTGACAAACTCTTGCTAACAGCTCTAGGACATGGGAAAAGGTTTGGATGTCACATTTATTAACATCACAGGACAATGACCACCCTTACACAACCTGGTTCTGCCAATGTGTACAAACATCGTGGCCCACACATTAGACACGTGCTCATGAGCAAGGATACTGTCTTCAAATCTATACACGTCTTCGGGCTTGGTTGCATCAGCGTAGCAGGGAGGAAGGTAGAGGGAGTCATCGTGCAAGTCATCCTGCATGGCATCGCTGACCAGAGCTGTCAGTGAAGGAAAATTAAGTCAGTGTCAGCCTGTCTGGCTTCAGGCTCCGCACGCTCCACTATGCAGTGGAGACCACATATTCCGAAACTCGGATCTGAACGCCTGCCGAGATCGGATCTGCCCATTGGGCTGATGCAGAAGTGAGTACAATGTGTTTGCCCTCAGCTAACTCAGACCAGAGTCACAGAGATGTGTGCTCCTGAGTAATTACTGCGCAACCCCGGAGAACCCTGGCCAAGAACAGGGCTTGCACACCGGAGGTCCTTCCCATGCCTGTCTCCTCTCCTTGACTGAGGACAGGACAGTGTCGCACGTCTCTCCTGCTTCCAGAGTCACGCCTGAGAAGGCCCTCAGCAAGAAGGAACCCAGCCTCAGGGCCCACCGTTTGCATCTGTGGCCGCTCTCAAGTCTTCACCCCAAACTCCGGTTGCTTACCATTCACACCCTTTGTATCAATGATATTCTCTGCGGCTTTAGCTACTGTGAGATTCAAAGATTCGCTGCCAACTTTGTTCATTCTCCTGGAGTTCAGGGACCGCTTCTGCTTGGTGCTTCCAAAGGCTTCAATGCAAGAATCCAACTGTGTAAGAAACAAACCCAATTACTAGAGGATCGGCTGGGCAGCATAGCTATTCCCAGCTGTGTAAGCACAGGCAAGCTCTGGGCTGCCTGAGCCAGGATTACGTCACCTGCCAATCAGGCTGAGTCCTTTCTCATGCTTGTCCATCTCAACGTACTGTTCCACAGCAGCCCTGAGGTTTGCTGTACAGATTCTCGTTTACGAATCAATAGTTTCCCATCAGTACAGAATGAAGACGTTACTAGAGTCAGGGTTGGTAAATCTGTGGCCCACGGCCTACCCACCTCCCATTCTGTGCCAGTAACAGACATTGTTAATAAGTCACTGGCTCTCCCCAAGCCATACTGTAGTGTGTTCTCTTATCAGTGGTCCATGCAGCGCTGCAAAGGCAATCTACCACCCTGGGGTGAGACGGCTTCTCTAAGAATCCTCTAGAGTGAGAAACGCAAACAACTGACTTTGTTCATTKGGAGTTTCCAGGCACAACCAATTTCTACATTGTGAACCAAAACTTTAAAAGTTTTCTACCCATCAGCCCAGAGAACAGGGTTCAAATGCTGACATTAGTTCCGTTTACCAGGCTAAGGTAGCAGCTGGTGTGCCCCTRGGAGACTGGAAGGCCTCTGCAGGTAGCAACCATGCAGAGAACCACRGACCAACCGAGCTGGAGCAGCCGGTGAGGGCCACGTTCAAGGGGACTGTTACAYAGAGAGGAAACCAGGACCGGAAGGAGCCTCCTAAACTGTCACTCACCTTGTCCCTGAAAGTCTTGTTCTGATTCTCCAGAGGGGGCTCACGCTCAATAGCATCTTCTACAGAAACAGAACAGGAAGAGAGCACTGTGAGGCTCACAAATGTGTATTCTACTATTTCTTAAATGGGGTTTTATTATGCTGCCCACACTGGCCTTAACCTCGTGAGTTCCACTGAAGTCCTGGTCTCAGACCCCACAAGCAGGGGCCCTGCAGATATCGGCCATAAGCTCAGCTCTGTGAGGCTTAAAAATCTTAAAAGTGCTTAGTGTTAATTTAACATGAATCAAAGAAAAGCAGATTCCCTTATTCCAAGATTCCCCTAATATAAATGTACAATGTGAATACTGAATGTCCACTTCAGTACATAAGTAGGGGAACTGGAGAACAGGTGTCCTCTGCTCCAGTCTCTTCATTCATAAGCAAGTAGATGTGAGGCCTGCAGACACAGTGACTGGCCCTGTCACTTTTCTGGGCAGGCCAGAGGGGATCAGAAACCAGGCCCTTGGCTCTTCCCATAAGTAGATTTGCTTTGCTGGTCAAAGACCTAAAGGCGGGCATGAATGTGAGGGAGGCAGATTTTTCCAGGACACTTTCCAACCTTCTACAAGGGACTCAAGTAGAGGGCGGTATCCTCCAGCAGGACTGCAACGCAATGGCCTTGCGGGTGTCAGCTCGGCAGCAGGTCACCTGCCTCAGCCAAGTTCCCACAGTGGTGTAGGGGAAAAAAAAAAAGCAAAGTGTTCAGAACAGGGCCAAGCACACAAGGAACCAAAATTAAAGTTGTGAATGTGCTAGCCCGGACAAGCTAGTGCTTATAAACTATTTACATACAACACAAATGTATCTCATCAAAAGATTAAACAACGTCAGAGCCTGAAGGCTGAGTAGCTAAGGTAAGAGCACCTGGTGCTCTGGCCAGAGGACCCGAGCTCAGCTCCCAACATCCACATGGTGGCTAACAACCAGGATAACTTCAGGTCCAGGGACTCCAATGCCCTCTTCTGCATAGACACACATGCAGACGACAGACACAGACACATAAGTAAATCTTAAAAAAAATAATAATAAATTAAACAATTTCACCTTGGTGGGTTGGCAAAGGGCCAGCAGGTAAAGGTGTCTGCCACCAAGTTGGATGACTTGAGTTCCCTCTCCTGAATCCACATGTTGGAAGGAGAAAATTGCAGACCTGAATTGACCTATAACCTCCACACATGCACTGTGGCATGTATAACACACATAAAATAATGAAGAAATTTAATAAAAAAATTTAAATTTCCACTGGAATTTACAAAGTCTACAGAATGGTTCTGTGTGTACCGAGCTTGCTGTTCAAACACAGACGACTGTGTGAATCCCCAGACCCACGGGAAGCTGGGCGTGGTGGCACACACGTGGGATCTGAGTATCTCCACAGCAAGATGGGAAGCAGAGACAAGAGAACCCTAGACAGCCAGCCTACTCAGAGCCAGCAAGACACAGCTCACACAGAAGGTTAGGATGGACAGCGGAGGTTCCGCTCTGACCCCGTGTGTGCCGGGATGCGTGCATGCCTGCACTCACACACAGCAAGAATTGGGAAGAACCCGAGAAGGGAAAGAATGTGCTCAGACCTCTTAATGCTCTGTACGGATGCCTGCCTGACTGACTGACAAGATGATTGGTCATCTTGCTTTAAAGGCTGGCTTCTCACCCCACATCTGTGATCGCTGAAGAGACAGACTCTTAATTGCATTTGCAATCCTTAGCCTGGAACCTGAAGCACAGTGGGAAATCAATAAATGATCCATTTAAAAAAATATACCTGGGGCTGGAGAGATGGCTCAGTGGTAAGAGCACCGACTGCTCTTCCAGAGGTCCTGAGTTCAGTTCCCAGCAACCACATAGTGGCTCACAACCATCTGTAATGGGATCTCACGCCCTCTGCTGGGTGTCTGAAGACAGTTACAGTATACTTGTATACATAAAATAAATAAACATATACGTAAAACACACACACACACACACACATATATATATATATATATACACACCCACACACCCACACACCTATAACTTTTCTAATTAAAAAAAGGAAATTAAAAACACCTAGCAAAGGAGGCTTCCTNCCGTGTGCAAGGTCCCAGCTCCTTTCTGTCAGAGGAAGGCATCCAACTGCTCACATGTGACAGCGATCCCTGCATGGAGAGGGGACAGCAGGTGAGGAACAGGAGGGGACAGAAGATGGCTGTGGACTGAAAAGGCAGCCAGCTAGTTCTTTTAACCAATCACATTTAGAGCTACTGCTATGAACTGTAACGCTTCTGAGGTATTAAGAATCCAGAACTAAATTGGAATTTTGACATGCATAAACACTATGGAGACAGACACGAGCAAACTCTAGTTCCTCCTGGGTAGAGCACTGTGTAGTAGGGCATCTTTGTAAATGCGGATGAGCTGGGTTAGGAGTTATCTCAGAGTCTGCTAATCTGCCCCTGGCTGAGGCCCGGCAGGACTCAGGGCTTTCCGCTGGTTCACAGCTGTGTCTTGAGACTCCATCCACCCTGAGTCAGCCCTGTAAGTGAAGGGCAAAGCTGCCAGGGCCACTCACTTCACAGTGACACTGCTGTGGCCCAGAGCCTTGAAGATCCCAAATCCTCTTGTCCCAAGGCAAACCGGAGGCAAGCTTTGACCTACTGATCACACATTCTAAATTAATAGGCACAGCTGTCTTTTAAAATAGGATAGTCACAATTAATGTCATAAATAAATGAGGTCTTTAGGAACTTAATAGAAGCAAGTCATTTTTTCCGCTCCAGGGTGTCTAYACCTGGTGTAAAGACCTTGTGAGGCTGGAAACACGGGGTCCTGGTAAACCTTTGGATCTTTCCAACTACCCCCAAAACAGACACTGAAGATAGCGGTGGCACGGTCACCACCACAACCTCCTTTTACCTCTCTGTCACTGCCCGGCTGTCCATTACCTGCAAAGAGTGTTGCATTTGAGGGCGCCAGTCCCAAAATTGTTTCCAACATAGGAGAGCCTGTCTGTTTCAGCTGCCTGAAAAACAGGGAGGGCACTGTGAACAATCAGCGCTGGAGGGCACTGTGCAGAAGCCTTAGCATCAAATGCACCAGCCCTAGATAGCCTTCAAGTGACCCAGCCCCATCACGTCTACATCGTATCGATGGTGTCTCTGGGGGAAAGGCAAKAAAACTTTGGAAAGAGAACATCAAATATCATAAGGAGGCTTCAAAGTGATGGGTAAAGTTCTGGGGGGAGCAGCACATGAGACTGCATGAAATTAAAAAGCKTCTGCAGAGCAAAACAAACACTACCCAAAGTGAAGAGACAGCACACAGTGTCGGATAAATCTCTACCAAGTSTCAATCGTATTAAACAAAAAAGGGATAGAAATGAGGATATACAACGAACTGTAAAAACTAAGCACTAAAAAAACTCCCAAATAATCTAGTCAATAAGTGGGCTGATGATCAGAATAGCGCATTTCTCAATGGAAGTACCGCAAGCCACCAATAATACTTGAAATGTATTCAATGCACTTTAACTATCAGAGAAATGCAAATTAAAAGTRCTTTGACACCTGGTGAGTTGGCTCTGTGGGTAAAGTCCAGAGGATGACCTGAGATAGAGCCCCAGAACCCATGTGAGAAAAGAGCAGAAGCAATCTCCTAAGTTGTCCTCTGACTTACACACACACACACACACACACACACACACACACACACACACACACACACACACATTCTCATGCAAAATAAACTTTAAGAAAACAAGCTTCTGCCGGACGGTGGTGGCGCACGCCTTTAGTCCCAACACTTGGGAGGCAGAGGCAGATGGATTTCTGAGTTTGAGGCCAGCCTGGTCTACAGAGTGAGTTCCAGGATAGCCAAGGCTACATAGAGAAACCGTGTCTCGGAAAAAAAAAAAAAAAAGCCAAGAAAAAAAGAAAAAAAGAAAGAAAGAAAGAAAGAAAGAAAGAAAAAAAAGAAAACAAGCATTGCGTGGCAAGATGGCTCAGTGAGAAAAAGCAAATGCTGCTAAATCTGATGGCCTGAGTTCAATCCTCCAGACCCATGTTTTGGAGAGAACTGACTCCTCCAAGCCGCCCTCTGACCTCCAGGGTGTACCACCACAGCACCCTTCCCACCTCCCCAGACACACACAAATAAATGTTT
>BDUI01003575.1:0-10565 GCA_002335545.1 Apodemus speciosus
TTGTTGGGCCTCTCAGAGGACAGCCATGCTAGGCTTCTCTCTGTAAGCACACCATAACCATCAGTAACAGTGTCAGGCCTTGGAGCCTCCTCTTGAGGTGGATCCCAAGTTGGGCCTGTCACTGGACCTCCTTTCCCTCAGACTCTTCTCCATTTGTTGTTCCTGCAGTTCTTTCAGACAGCCCTGTCTTTCTACTGGAGGTGGACCCCTCTGAGTCTCGAGCTTCTCTCACTTCCCAGGTCTCTGGTACATTCTAAAGGGTCCCCCCACCTCCTACCTCCGGGGAGGTTGCCTTTTTTCATTCTGAACTGTTTTTAAAATTTACTAAACAAATTAATTATTGACTTTCCATTAAATGAAATCGCTGTAAGAGGCTTGGATTCTCTGTTCAGCACATATATAGTGGCTTGTAGATGGGTGTGGTTAATTAAAAAGGCAATATTCTTAGAGTTCACTAAAGCAGCAAAATATGACTTTTATGTGGACCATAAAGGATTAGCAACTGACTCCTATCTCTGCCATTTCCCCTTTATCTTGGCTAGTTCTATTCATTGATGTGTTTAGATTGGACTTATTCTGGGATCAGACCCCAATACCCTATAGAAATTCTATTTTATAATCTTTAAAATATTGCTGCTAAAAGAAAGAGTTTGAGATTGACTGTATTTTATTTTTCCTATCTGAATTACTTTTGTTCATTGTGGCCTGAACTTATTGGCTCTGGGATGCTTATTGCTTGATCTAAGCTGTGTATTAGTAAAGACATTGCTTGTGGCTTAGCAAATTATGCTAAAGATGGATTCAGCAATTTTCTGATTTCTAATCTGAACATATTGCACTGTGTTTTATATAGTGACTGATTTTTCTCTTCATGAATAAAATGTTAAAGTCTAGTTTTGAAGGAAAAGCCTTTCCCATCTGGAGAATAAACTAAAAATAGGTCCATTTGTGCAACATCTGGCATTTTCCTAGGAAATGGTATGAAATATTTTCCAGATGTGACAGCCATGAAGGTACACTGCACTGCTCAAATCTCACTTCAAGAGAATCTGCTCCAGGGAGCACAGTAGACTAAGAGCCTCTGCTACATGTTTGTTTGCATTTACCATGACACTTGCCAGTTTCCCAGGATCTAGAATTTCCAACAGATTACTCCCACAAGTATGGAACACAGCAGGCATGCCAATTCCAGGACATCTCTACTTGATGTAGGCAGAACTACAGTAGTAGCAAGCTCTGAATGGTGTCATTTCATTGGTAGGGCTGAGAATTGTTTGCTAGCATGTTGCGATAAATACTCAGATCTACAATTTGGTGTTTTATTTTTGTTGTTGTTGTTGTTGTGGCTTATACCTGCTCTCTTACCACTATTTCCATCAGCTTCTCAGAGGATTTAAAATGGCTATCATAAATAAAACTACTACAAATATAGTTGAGCAAGTGTCCTTGTGGTATAGTGGGGTATCTTTTTTAGTATATGTTCAGGAGTGGTATAGCTGGGTCTTGGGGGTAGAATTATTCCCAATTTTCTGATAAACTGCCTTATTAATTTTCACATGATGTAAAAATTTGCATTCCCACCACTAAAAGAGGAGTGTTCCCCTTGCTCTAATCCTCATCAGCATGTGCTATCACTTTTCATTTGTATCTTAATCCTCAAATATAAAAGGAATTTAAAAATTGTGGTACATTTGCACTATGATATAATGCAATGGAATCATGAAATGTTCAGGCAAGTGGATGGAACTAGAAAATATCAGCCTGAGTGAGGTAACCCAGACCCAGAAAGACATGATATATATTCACTTATACATAGATATAAGCCATGAACTACAGGATAACCATCCTAAAAAACACAGACCCAAAGAATCTAAGTAATAAGAAGGTCCCAAGGGAGGATTCTTGAATCTCACTCAGAAGGGGAAATGAAATGGACATCCTAAGTGGATGGAGGGAGACCTCTGGACAAGAGAGAAGGGGTGAGGAGGGGAATGGGGATGGGAATCAGGTGTTGGGGGAGGGAAATCAAGGGAGAAGCCTGGGAGAGAGAATGGAAACACTGGATCTAGGCGTTCTACACATTTGTAGCAGATAAGATAGCAAGGTCTCCATGTGGGTTCCCTAAATATTGGAGCAGGAACTGACTGACTCTAGCATGCCTTTGAATGCTTTTCTCCTAGCTGGACTGCCTAATTTGGACTCCGTGGGAGAGGATGCAATTAGTCCTACTGTGAGTTGATGCTTTAGGATGGATTTGTACTGGCCTCAGAAGAGAAGTGCAAAGGGGGATGGGGGAGGGAATGTGAGACTAGGGCTGGGAGGAGAGAATGGGGGCATGCTGTGATGAGTATGTAAAGTGAATAGATAAATTAATGAAAAACAAAGATTCTGCCATTTGGCACATAGTGGGCAATACCAAAAAGAATACTGAAATTTCAATCATGAAGTAGAATAGGTAGTCTATAAAAGAAATTTTAAAAGTAAGTATGATTAAGAAGAGCTGAAGGTATTGAAGAGTCCAGTTTCACAAAAGGAAAATGTATTTGCCCCATGAATTGCCCCATCTTCTCTATTGTTGACAACCCCTAAACTAGATTTAATCCTGGAAAATCCCAGGTGTGACAATGCTCTGATTTGCATAAGTGTCTCCCCAGATATCACCACTTTGTTTATATACATTCCCCATCATCTTTCCTTGTCACATTTCTGTGTTTCTTTCCTCAAATATCACCCCTCTTCATCAAACTATAAGCATACATGATAAATATTGTATCCTGGAAACTCTACAACTCAATACTTTCCAGTTTTACTCCTGTCTTTTGTTTTATTTGCTCCATTTCTGGACTCATACTTTGGTATCAAGTATATTTATATTTATTAAATTAAATAAGCGTATTTTTTGCTTTTTACTTGTTATGTGTTCTACATAGGAGTGAAACACACGTTTATTGCTCTTTTTTCTTTCCTTTTATTCTGTGTTATAACTACCTACCTCTGTTTAGACACTGTTTTCTCCTACATAATCCCCTTTATATAAGAGTATCGTATATAAATATCTATGTAGGAGAAAAAAGTGTCTAAATATATATTAGATTCTACATGTGGAATAAAGCATGAAATGTTTGTTATTTTGAGTTTATTCTATTATAATGGCCTGAAGTAAATGTATTTTCCTGCCAATAATATAATGTTATTTTTCTTTATGGATGAATAAAGTCCAATTTTCTATCCATTATAGACTACGATTTCTTTATCAATTCATCTGTAACTAATAGGCTGGTTCAATAGTTCTTAAAGATTTTTTTTTAATGTGCACTGCCTGCATGTACATCTAGATGTATGACAGTGTTGGATCCTAGAGTTATATATGGTTGTGAGCCACCATATTGTTGCTGGTAATTGAACCCAGGTCCTCTGGAAGAGCAGTCAGTGACATTAACCACTGAGCCATCTCTCCAACCCCTGTTTCAATGTTTTTACGATTGTGAGTAATGATGGTATAAACATGACTATTTAAGAACCTTTGTGATATGTTGACTTAGCTCCCTTTTCGTATGCACCCAATGGTGGTCCAACTGGATTATATAGTACTATGATAATTTCAGCTTTTTTAGGATCCCTCATACTGATTTATATAGTTGTTGTACTATATAAACACATTTTCAACAATGTAAATGTGTTCCCTTTTCTCTTAAACTTTTCCTGCAATGTTGTCATTTTTTTGATAGCTGCCATTCTCACTGGAATGAGACAGAATGATGATATAGTCTAATTTACATTTCCCAGATGGTTAAGAATTTTTCATATTTTATTGGGCATTTTTATTTCTTCTATACCAATTAAAATTATTAGATTGAATAAAAAATTCTTCCACATTTATGTTGTCTGTATGAAACCAGAATTGAATACAAAGAATGACAACATTAAAAATCAAATAAGAAAGAGATATACCATGATGCAATCTATTCCCAAATGTTAAATTTATTAATATCAACATTTTATCTCAAAACAATTGCTATTTTCAAGAATAAAGAGAAAATATACACAAATACCCCAGGAGTATATCTGTGCAACCAAAGTAGAAAATTTCATTAGCAATAGTTGATATCACTTTTATTCTTGCTGCAGGGAGCACAGTTGATTCCATTGTCAGTTGCTGTCCCTTTTGATTTACTGTGTTAGTCTTGTGATTGTTTATCCATGGCTATAGCCAGCAAATGACTGAGTGCTGATGCTGTACTAGTGGCAGGTCTTTTACAATCATCATAGAATTTTTCAAGGAATAATTTCCCATTAACCTGTCTAAAAATGGCACATAACTGCATTTTTGTATGAAGGACTATAATGAAATTTATTCTCTGCTTTTCTTCTTTAACAAACATCAGAATGCATTTTAGTCTCAAAGATATTCCTACCTATGCTTGTTTCATTAACGCTTGTCTTTTAAAACATAGTACTCATATGTAATCTCATCTTGACATCCTTTTGTTTCAGGTCCCATGAATACAAATTAAGTCTCAAAAAGTTCTAAAAATTACTGTTTGTGATTGCTAATATTACATATCCTCATGACTTATTTGTACAAATAGCTTGTTGAATATTATTTATAAGTAAATTTGTTTCTAGAATACATTAACATTTCAGGTGGTAGTTTTAGTTAAGGACTCATCACTCAGTCACTAGAATAGAAAATGAAGTAGAATCTACAGCTGAACTAGTATGAAATTACAGTACTTACTATACTAGAAAAATGTAAAGTAGTCTATTAAGATCCAGTGTGCATGAAGAGTGGTAAGCTGTGCCCAGCAGCACGTCAGTTAAAGACAATAAAGAACGACACCTTGAAGATAACTTGGACTTATATAAAAGATTCATAAAGAGAGAATATAAAGTATTAAATGAATATCAGCATTATTTATTTCAATAATTTCTGGGAGGCTGGGCCCTGAATGTGTTTCTTTTTAATTCAAGAACTTCAAAATTGGTCTGGAAACAGGGCTCAGCAGTTATATGCACTTGCTGCACTTACAGAAGACTTAGCTTTGATTTCCAGGTACTATAAGGCTGCTGACAAATACCAGTAGCTCCAATTCCTGCCAATGACTTTACTTGCTAAGACTTCTCCTTGGACCAAAGTTCAAGCCTTTATTTAACTAATTTTTATGATGGAAATTTCCCGAAAGATCTTATTTAAAATTGAGCCTATTTTAACATCTTTTTATTCACTAGCATTGCTATGTAAATCTATTTTTCCCACCATTAGACATTTCTATACAAATGTATACTCTTCTCCTCTCAACACAGAAATTGTTTTCCTTTTTACCTAGAACCAGGCAAAAGACATCAAAATCTTAGTCTCCCAGCAGAATTTTCTAAGGCAGTGTTATTCAGTATATTGTATGCTACGCGCCAATATAGCAACATTTAAAGGAAATTGATTCCCAAAATTTCATCAGAAAGCAAAAATATAGAGGATTTTCCAATTCTAGGAAAAAGTTCTATCTATAGACTTGAATGAATCTTACTATAGATGGTAAGAATTAAGTTATTTACACCTCTATTTACTAGTATTTCAAATCAGCAACTTTATAGTATCTTAAATACAGAATGGTTAACTGTATATAAAAATAAAACTTTACATAGTATATGTGTGTATATACGTATACATATACATATACATATACATATACATATACATATACATATACATATACATATACATATACATATACATATACATATACATATACATATACATGTATAGCTGTCCAGCAGCCTTGGATGAACTGGGTTACCTGAAAGGGGGAGGGCTGGAAATGAAAAAGAATGGGTTGGGGGGTGAGAGAATGATGAAACCAAGACAAAGATTTCTGACCAAGACTCAATGTTTAACAGTCAGCTCTAACTTTATATAGATAGGGAAAGCCCACAAAGCCCATCCTTTGTTTTAGCTGGATTGAGTTTCAAACCAAGCTCATGGGCAGTCTACTCCTGTAGGAAATTGACTCTACCTGGGTCATTAAGGTCCAACTGTGGCAAACATTTAAGGTCAATTTAGTCTGCTCAAGGCTTGGGGAGGGCACAATTCCTCCTTTTTTTGCTTTTTTAAAGCAGGACTGGGACACAAGATTTACTTTTTTTCCATAATCCTGTCTGGGGTATGAAGTGTCTAGGAGGCTGTGCCTGTCCTAGGTGCATGTCTACATTGTTCCTTCTTACCCATCATGGACAACAAACATAGCTCTTTGATACGTGTGTCTGGCTTAAGTTGACAGGAGCTAAACAACACACTTACTTATCCCTGGCCTGGCTACTGGCCTTCAAAAGCACACCCTTTCCCATTCAGACCAAAGCCATGAAGGACAAATGAATATAAACTCAATGCATTTCTTCATAGTGATGAATAACTGCCATGGTGAATAGATGAGCTTGCTGAAAGTGATCCTGTATGAAGGCAACCAATCTGTTTAAGATACAAAGTCCAAAAGTTAAAAGCAACAAGATTATAATTAGAAATACAATAAAAATAGAGTTTTAAAATAAACTAAAACACTGTTGTATCAAAGTCAGAAAGATATGTCTACATTCACTTTCTCTCTGGGTCTAAGACAGAAGGCTGTTATGGGAATTTTTGAGGCTCTTTATGTCATCCTATCCTGCATTATGATGCCATGAGCATTATATGCCTATGTACTTATATTGTTTTTATACACACTGATTGCTGTGAATTCTTTGTCATTCTGCCTACAGTAACTTGAATGTCACACATGTCTTTCTAATCCTTATTTGTGTATTTACAAGATTAGCTGATCTCTCTACTTCATACTTTTAAAAATGTCTATTTCCCAAATTATGCCCTACTTTGTTTCTTACATTTTTGATGTTGAAGTTTTATATTGATAAGACAAGTTATTTTGAATAAGATAATTCATATTAGTTCTGATATAAATTGAAAATTTGCATAGAAATTATGGAAATAAATATCCTTAATATAGCCTTTCCCATTTCCCCCCTCCACTACAAAATTGTAGTGGTTCCTATTTTATCTATTTTATGCTATCTATAAATAAGTCACATTGGCTTGGCACAGAAAAATTTATGAAGCAAAAAAGGTTAACGGTGTCTGTGCTTTGACATCCATCTAATTGACCTCAGTTTGTCTAAAGTTACCTTACAGATAAAATGCAGAATCACTTCTTACATAATTATCATTCTGAGGATTTTTTAAATTTTATATTACTTTTAATTTAATATTTTTGATATTTTAATACATGAATACTTTTACACTTCCATTGCTCTCTCCCCATTCTATTTCCTTCTGTGCCCCCTTCTCACTCTCAAATTCACAACTTCTTCCACCACTATTATTGTTATACACACCCTCTATGTCTCACACACATATATTAAAAACACATGCTCAGTCCATTTTATGTTATGCCTATGTGTATGTATGTGTTTCTGGCTGGCTAGTAGATAGATAATCTATCAGGAACCATTCTCTGGAGCAGACTTGATATCCCTCTATTAGCAGCCATTGATAAACTGTAGTTCTTTCTCTAGCAGTGGGATATCTTAAAATTTCCCTATTTGCATCTTAACTGATGCCATTGTTCACCTCTTGTTTAAGCAGTTATATTGTTGAGACTTCATGGGTGCAATGTTCTCTGAATCTTAAGTGTAGAGGTTATAAAATGAGTGTGCCAATAGGAGCTGGGCATTCCATAGTCACTTATTTTCTGCATTTTGACCAGTTATGGATCTCTATAGTAGCCTTTACCTTCTGCAAAATGCAGCTTGTTTGATGAAGGATGAGAGCTACACTACTGTGTGGTTATAGGACTAATTATTTAGAATACAGTTTAAAACTTTACGAGTTTATGAAAGTAGAAATAGTTTTTCCTCTATAGTCTATGCCATCAGCTGTAAATGGCATTCGGTTAGGTTTATAGTACCAGTCAAGGATTTCCTCATTTCAACAAGTGCAAAGAGAAGCCCCAAAAAAGTGCCATTGGGCATATCTTGCTGTTCTTGTCATTTGATGTGGCTTTTACAACTGTATAGTACTATTTGCGTGACAAGTGGATCATGCCACTAGACAGAAGAACTTATACGGTTGAAGCAGGTTCAAAAACCTGGCAAATCTTATAAATGAGAATGCCAATCATTGGAACCAGCTCTTAGCCAAGCTCTACCTGTCCTGGAACACATAACCATGACACCTCACTGAGAGGACCATGACATTTGGTTATAAGGCATAAAAACCTAGAATTCTCCATGCTAATGAGGTATCTAGATAGGCTCTGAATGTTTAGCCAATGAGCTTCCCTTCCTGCAAAAGGTATTTAATCCCTGGTTCACCCTGAGTAAATTGTACAATCATATCTGCCATACAAAAAGCAGTTTGCACTATCTAGGATTCCATCAGGGACACTGTTGGCAGGGTGGGGAGGCTTTGTTGTAAATAGCTGGGCCTAAATCTCCAGAAGAAGACCTTCTCTCTTCCAGTCCCTTTGTATGCTCTACACTTACTAAAAACTAGAGTACTGAACCCAACCATTTCCTTCCTGTGGACCAACTTTCTCAACACTTTGCCATCACCAGCACTGTCTGGGTACACAAGAGATTGAAAATAACACATCCATCACAATCCCTGCTTTTTCTCACTTGTGGAAACATGGGCTGAGATTCCCTATATTGGACTGCATTCTGCCTTCCCTGAGTGGTATGCTGGTGGCACTCTAAGCATCCCAACAGTGAGGCAAACAAGCAGCTGGACAACCATTGATTACTTTTCTTCCTTTATATCAATAAATCTAAGGCAATAATTTAAGTAAGGTAAATTCTATAACCAATCCATTTATTAAGTTATTTTCTATAGAACTGTGTGATTTTTATAACAGTTTTATGTTTATTCAGTTACCATTCAGAAAATTGTGTGTAACTTAAGAGATCACAGAGAAAAAAATCTTTGTACACTTAATAAAGTTTCTAGCATACATATATGTATATATGTTTATTTAGAGCGATTGACAAGAAATTATGTTAATGATTAAATTAAATAATGAAGAAATCTTCATTTTACTATATATGTTCTTTTCCTCTTAAGTCTGAATCAGTATGTAAGAAGTAAATTGGGTTATTATACAGCTGTTGATGTGAGCCATAGTGAGCTCATACTGTAGAATATCATTGCATAACATTGTTTAATGCAAAGCTATATACATGAGAAAATACAAGTAGTGCCTATAGGTTTTGGATGGTAAAAATACCATGAAGTAGTTTTAACTATAAAGGGACATTATGAAAAAATGTGATCAGAAATTGCAAATATCTGTATGTAGATTGTCATACTGGATATTAAAAAATGTACACATAAGATAAAGTATTTTATATAAATGCTAATTCCTTAGTATTTTTAAAGATTGGTTTTATAATTCATTTATCTGTATTTGTATATGTGCAATTGTGTACTGATGCCTGCAAAGCCAAGGGGTCTGCATTAATTCCCCAAAGCTGAAGTTACTGGGAGGTGTTTTTCTTCTACTTTTTATTGAAAATAAATTTTTAATACAACATATTCTGATTACAGTTTCCTATCCTTCAAGAGCTCTGAAATCATTCTCATCTGCTCTCTCATCCACATGCACATTTCTGTCTCTCCTTAGAAAACAAACAAGCACCTAAAGGCTAAAAGTAAAATAAGATAAAACAAAACAAATCAGAGTAGGATAAAACAAACAAATGAACAGAAAAAAATGATCCAAAAAGCACAAAAACACATGCAGATGCAGTGATGCATGTGTTTGCATATGCAGGAATCCCATAAAAAACAAAAACAGAAATAAAAAGACAGAAGGCATAATATATACAAAAAAGACCCATGAGTGGGTAGGATTGGAGGAAGACCTGAAAAACATCTCTAATGTTGTTTTTTCTTTGTTGGAAAAAGGTTTATTTTAATTCAGGGCATGGAGTCTGCCCTTAAGATTGTTTTGTAGCCCTGTTGAGAATCCATTTGTAAAACCTACCCCTTTCCCCAAAGTAGTTATCACTTGGAGTTAGCTTCTAGGTTAGGGATGGAGGCTTGTGTCCCTTCTCCTTTCAGCATGGGAAATTCATCTGGCACAGACCCAAGCATGTCTTCTGCATGCTGCCACAGTCTCTTGTATTTAGAATGCCTTGTCTTCTTGGTATTCTCCATCTCTCTGGCTCTTACAATCTTTCATGCCTCCTCTTCTGCAGGGTTCCCTGAGTCCTGAGGCAGGGATTAATGAAGAAACCCCATTTAATACTGAGTGATATATATATATATATGTATATATATATATATATACATATATATTCACATATATATGTATATATATACACATATATGTATATATATGTGTGTGTGTGTGTGTATGTATGTATTTTATTCCCTCACATGACTAAAAGGAAATGAATATTTCTGACTGAATTCTCCAAACCCAGCAGTCAAAAATTATTAATTATGCTAACATTTATTATTATTAACTTGGTAATATAGAGAGATGTTTTCCTCCTTTATTTGTAATCGTTTTCTTAGA
>BDUI01003575.1:52764-63622 GCA_002335545.1 Apodemus speciosus
GCGGCCACAAGGTTAGGCACAGGTGTGCTGGATTGTAATTTCAGGACCGGGTCCTACCCAGCTAGTTTAGCATCTGTGCTTAGCAGAGGCAGGCAGATCTCTGTATACTTCTGCAATGTTAAAAGAAAATGTATGCTTGTTGTCTCCTAATAATTAAGGGGCTGGGGTCAATTTGAGGCTAATTTATAGGATAATAAAAAGGAAAACTGAAGTAAATGAGTGGATTGATACATAAAATAGAAGACTTCCAGGAGGTTGTTTTTGCCACTCTCAGACAATCCTTCTCTCAGAATCCCTAACCAAGCCAAGGCTGGTGGTTCTTGGCAGAATAAGAGTCAAGAAAGTGGACACCCCTATATCTATCATTCCTGATTTTTGTTGAAATGTGTTATGTTATCTCTATTTAGCAAGATGTTTACTGTGAGTTTGTCATATAGCATTTACCAGCCTCCTTAATCTCTTTAGGAATTTTATCTTGTAGAATTTTTTATCTTTACAAAATAACTTTTTTGCATCTATTCAGATCACTAATATCTGTCTTTGAAGCCATTTATGTGGTGAATTAATTAACTGATTTATGCACATTGAACAATCTTTGTATCTCTGAAATGAGGGCAACTCGATCATGGTAGCCATGTGTGTGTGTGTGTGTGTGTGTGTGTGTGTGTGTGTGTGTGTGTGCCCCCTAACACATACATGCACACATGGATGCCATGCTTATTATCTCTATTCTTCCTTTATTTTACATTTTAATTAAATAGAATTAAATTACTTCTTTCCAGACCATCCTGTATCCCTTTGCTCTAAGTCATCCTACATTTCCTCACTCTCAAGTTGATAGCAAAAATTTAATATCAAATTTTCTTTGATAATAATTTTTGTAAGCGCACATACAGAAACGTATAAACATTACCTGGTGAATCCATTTTCATTGTTTATCTGCATATAGTTTCAGGGCATACTATTTCTATACCCTTGCTTGTTTTGAATAATGACATGTAACTTTTTATTTATTATTAAATTTCTTTTCCTATAGTTGGAGGCTTTCTATCTATTCTAACACAGCTATGCTATTTACCATCCATTTCCAAGCCACGTGGCATTTCCTGCTATCTTGGTCTTGCTCTGGCACCTTCTTTCTCATTCATTCACGTCCTCTTGCCCACCTGAGAGCCTCCCCAATCAGGGAACTGAAGTCTCTTTTTATCCTTTTCTGCCCAGCTATAGGCTGATCAGCTCTTTATTGACCAATCATAAGATGATGGAGAACAGTATTTTTTTTCAAAATACTGAGTAAGGAAATGCTTCATAATAATAATAATACCAAGTCCAACAGCGAAAAGACCTCTGTGGTACAGAAATCAGCATTCGAATACAAGTGCATAGAACCATTCCACAACACCTTTTTAGTATTGGATAACCAATCAGGGGTTTCATCCTTGGGTAGTGTTAATTCTTCTCTTGGCAATCACTAGTTACCTATAGGTTTGTTGCTGTTACTTTGATTTTGTCTAGCAGTGGGACTCTGTAAGATCTTGTTCCCTTTCTGCATTATTACATTGTAAAATAATCTTGTATTTAGCTGAAAAAATATTTATAATTTCTGTGTCTTTATCATGATGATTGTTTTATAGTTTTCATTGTTATTATCCCTTTATCTGGTTTTGGTGTCAACATAATCATAGCTCCGTTAAAAGACAATGGAAATGTTCTTTCTTTCTCTAATTTATAGAATAATTAGAGATCTCCAATTTTAACTATTCTTCAAAGATCCCCTAGAATTTGATAGAAAATCCATCTGGATTTAGTCAGGAAACTTATTTACTGTGTTAATACCATTGCTTGTTATATGTCTATTTAAATTTTATTAAAACTTGAAAAAGTTTTGGTATGTTGCATACATACACTTGAAAAATTTACCTATTTTTCAGAGTTTCCAATTTGCTGTTGTATGGGTTTAATATATGTCCTTATGATATTCTGAATTTCATTCATATATGTGACAATGTCTTCCTAATGACTAATTACTAGTTTTGGTCCTTTGGTTACTTTGGCAATGGTTAATTAATCTTGTTTATATTTTTAAAGACCCATGTGATATGATCTATTTAGAGTAATCCTAGGAAMTACTAAGAACAATGTTAATTTTGTCACATTTGGATGAAATATTTTATAGATGTCTGTTAAGACTATTTGATCTGTATCTTCTATTGATGTCATAAACTACCATGAAAACATTTGGTCTGAAACAGTTTATTAGATTTTTTCTTATTATTTTGGTAATGAATTGTTCATAAATTTTACCACTCTACTTTGCATTTTCACAAATATGTTTCACAAAAATTTCACAAATTTTTGCTGCTATTTTACTCTTCGAACAGTGTTTGAAAATTTTCTAAGCCTGAGTGTAAAATGAAAAAAATATTTATAATATTTCTAATTGAAAAAACCTATGAGATACTAGCTGATTAAATATTTATTATATTCAGTGTTTGTCTTAGGGCTCCCATTGCTGTGAAGAGATACCATGACCAAGGCAATTGAGGCTGGCTTGCAGGTTCAGAGGCTTAGTCATCATCATCAAGGTGGGAGCGTGGGAGCATTAAGGCAGGCATAGTGCAGGAGGAGCTGAGAGTTCTATATCTCCATCCAAAGGCAGATAGGAGAAGGCTTGTTTCCAGCAGGTAGGATGAGGATCTTTGAGCCCACACCTACAGTGACACACTACTCCAACAAGGCTGCACATTCTAATAGTGCCAATCCCTAGGTCAAGCATATCCAAACCACCAAAGTGGTGAGCAACCTAAAACTCTATATAATACCTGTCAAACATACTGCTTTTTCTCTATTTTGCAAACCATGATAGCTTTTGAGTAATATGACAATTCAGTGTTTCCTTTGTAAAGCATCAGAGTTTAGTAAATGCTTCCTAATTTCACTCTGGAATAAATTCAATTGCAGTTTTTACTGTCCTCCCTCTTCAGTGAATAAATTCTTTCCCAAATATAACTGCATTTAGCATTGGCATCTCCTTGTTAGTCCAGTAAGGGACTTCCTAAATGCATTGTTAGTCATCCTCTAAGCAAGATGAGATTTCACAATTTGACTTAAAAATCACCATTTTCAGATCCACAAACTCATTGACCATATGCCTAATTAGGTGCTTACTTGAAACAGAATTGATTTTTTGTTGCTCATTAATGGTGTTGAACTTGAAGAGTTTCTCTTTGCCTTTTCTTCTTACAACACCTCAAATTAACTTCTAGTAAAAAATTAAACAGAAGAGAAACAGTGATGTCTCACCTAGTTCTTCCAGTGACATTTTTAAAACATCAAATAATGAGTAAATTTCAAATTAAAACCAAGCATTTGGTGCAGTAACTTTATGGAAACCCCATAATTACACTTTTGACTCTTCATGGTTTGTTTTGCTTTTGATAAGGATAAATCAGGTCCAACATAGAGATGATAATTGGTAACCTTTGCTTCCTGTGAAGCTATCATAGAAAGTTTATTGCTTAGGTATGACAAATTTATATCTTTCATCTGTATCACAAAATAGAAGCACTTGTAAATTCTACAAACTTATTTTAAACAGCTGAGCATTGTAAGTTATGTCTTTACTAGATTGTTAATGCTTAGTTCTGGGATGTAATATAATTACATTTATAGTGCTTTTTAGATTATTACAGTTTATAAGGTTCTACATATTTATATGCCTAACTCTGTGACTAGAGTATGATCAACTCAGTAATAGATGAATAAAATATGCCACACAATGTTTTAATTTAAGAGCTTGCCACCTGGTATTAAACTTTCAATGCTTATCTGTAAAACTAAAACCATGATCAGAATACATCAGATAAAAATTTCAATAATAAAAGAAACACGAAAACAGTAGCACTAGTCAATCATTTATATAATGGTGCAGCACCTTGGGATTTAAAAGGAAACACATGAGTTAGCAGAATAGAAAAAATAAAAATGGAATAAATTGTTTAAGGAACTGAAGTACTGAAGATCTTTGCAAGCAGCCTCAAAGGAAGAAAAATTTCATAACAGTATAAAAATGGATGTTGCGGTTTATGACCCAAATGTCAGCAAATATTAGCAGTTTGACATTTCTCTTGGAGTCACACTGCCTCTTGGAAATAGTGTGATGAAGCTGACAGCCTAGTTGACTGAGGACTCCAGAGACCAACATTCTATTTCTTTACCAACTTTTATTCAACAAAATCATTTTTCCTGTCTCTGTATCAGATTCTTGTTAAATAGAATTGCTTGAAAACAAATATTTCTACATTATAATGAATTGTATAAAATACCTAGTACTCTTCCATGAGTAGAATTCATTATATCATTGGAGTCATTGTTGAAGTGTTTTCGTAATACTTCTTAATTTTTTTACAAATAAAAAAATGCAAGCTCCGTGGAAATTATATAGTCTAGGTGTCTTGAAATGGGTTTGTTTTCTCTTTCAGTTAAAGAACTAAAAGTCAGGAAAAATGTGAATCATGGCAGGTAGCAGCAGACACCTATCAGCACCACAGAGGGAATCAGCAATTGAAGGAAGGTATTTTCTTTTTGAGGGGGGGGAGGTGCAATCATCTGGGAGGAGGGTGAGAAAATGCACCCATCAAACAAACAAAAAAGACTGAGAAGCAGAGCAGGGACAAAGAAAAGCTCTTCTCTCTCTCTCTCTCTCTCTCTCTCTCTCTCTCTCTCCTGAAAAGTTTTTCTCTCCTACTTTAGAATTGAACAGTTTGAAGACAGGATGTTTTGATTGGTGCACAGCTGTGGTCTGATATGTAGTTCTCATGTCTTGAACTCATTGAGCATGTCCATCAGCCTGGGCCTGCTGGTGGGAGATGAAAGCCTACAAGGTATTTGCTTTGAGTCAGGAGGTTGAGGAAGAACCTGGCCCTCTTGGAAGTTCTACCACTTTTATTACCTAGCCATGGGCCCTTGCCTTATCTATCTGCCTAATAGGGAGTCTTTTTAACTCCTTGTTTATCAGGATATCTGTCTTGGCACTAGTCACAGCTTGAGCTGGATAATCTTCTTACTTTGTTGGGGAGAGGGGTCATGGTTTTAATATCTTTTGAAGAATATTTACTCAAGAACACTGCTTACTTTTATTGAGCCAATTTTTTTCTGGTAAAATTTTCGAGGCTTTGCTGCAATATTGAAGCCATATGAATTATATAGATCATAATTGTATCCTATTCTGTGGGTTCTATTTTCTTTGTGCCATTGTCCCCCTGTGGCTTTTCAGAAGCTTTTTGGTTTTGTATAAACTTATTTTTATTTTAATTCTCTATGCTTCTTTGGACATTTCCCAAAGTTGTTGCCTGGATCAAAGTTAGAGAGGCTCCCTTTGGTTTACTTGCAGAAGTTGTACAGCATCGAGTCTTTAAATATTTAATCCCTTTCAGTTTTGTTTGGTATACATGGCATGAAGTCCTTGTTCTAATCTTCTGAATGAGGATATCTCATTTTCCAATCATTATTTATTGTCATCTCTCGGTAGTGTCGTCCAAATCCAAATACCTGAAAGACATAGCTTTAAGTTTGTGACCTCTGTACTGCTTAATGTACAATCCGACTCATTCCAACAATCTGATTTGATTGCAAATGTTTTGAAGAAAGGTAATATGATGTCTGTGGCATTATTATTTTTTATCCAAGAAGACTTTAAATTATTTGAGGTCTTTTTTGTGGTTGCATTTATATTTGTATGACCTTTTATGAAAAAATGATAAGAAATTTTATAGGGTATGTACTGAATTTAGAGTTTCACTTGTACAGTATTGATAATTTAACAATATTTATTATTTCATTTATTATTTCAATCTATGAAGAGTGTAGTACAGTAGTTCTCTTTTGTGAATTGTAACCACCTTGGCAAATCTCTACTTCCAAAAATATTTCCATTATGGTTCAAAATGTTAGCAAAATTATAATTATGGACTAGCAACAAAAATATTATGGTTGGCGTTACCACAACATGAGGAACAGTATTAGAGGGTTGCAACTTTAGAAAGGTTGAGTACCAATAGGTGACTTTCTGATTATTGCTAAATCTTCCATTTCATCCATGAATGTTTTATATTTTAAAGTTTTCAGCTAGTGGTTCTGCCTCAATAAATAAAGTGAGAGTAATCCAAGTCTTTATCCTCTTTCCTCAAATGTATTCCAATAAGTTTGGGGGAGAGGAAAGCTACTTTTACGAAGTCCTGTCTTCTTGAATTCCTTCTTGAATAAACCACTGTTAGTATACATAAATGCTACCATTTTTTAAATTCATTCTATAACCTGTAACTTTATTGAATTTATTTGCTTGATTAGTTTTGTGGTGTGGGTGGTGGATTGGATTGGCTACATATAAAAACATGTTCTCTGAAAAGAGAAAAAAATTATTGAGAATGGCATTTGTTTTTTTTTTTTTTTTTTTTGATTTTTTTTTTTTTTTTTTTTTTTTTTTTTTTTATTACCTAATTTCTTTGGCTGGAATTTAGATTATAAAGTTGAATAAAAGTGGCAAGATTGCCAGGAGGTTGAGGTCACCCTGGCCTACATAGTAAGACTACTTCAAAATGAAATGAAAAACACAGCAAACAGTGCCAAAAAGAAGAGGTAAGAATAGTTACATTAGTATTTTTTTCTTCTCTTAAAGTTTTCCTCACTGTCAATAATGGTTCTTTGACTTATTATAAATGGACTATATTTTTTGGAGATATAGTCTTTTCATACTTAAATTTTATGATGATTTTAGAATTTACATTAATTGAATTTTGTCAGAAGTTTTTTTTTTCTTTGCTGCATATATAATCCAAATGCACATAATGAAAAGAAAGATAACTACTTAAAGATGCACAAACATCAGGCTATATGTGCTTCTTGCTTTTCCTTCTGATACTGTTACTGAAGTGCTTCTTTCAAAGAATAGTTGCAACATGCAGATGTTGAAGATCCAGTTGGCTGCATTAACCTGGGAGAATTAAACCTAAAAAAATCAGGTGGATTAAAGTCTCATGCCAACTTCATTCAGAGGATCAGGCAATTTATATTCTGAATGTTAGTCAAAAATCACACGAGTTTACTCTACATACAGTCACAAGGGCAGACTGTACTTGGAAAATATTTTTTAATGACAAAAGTAAACTATAATAGCTAATCAGAGGCAAACCTTCTCCTATTATTATACCTGGGTAGAGAAAAACAGCATAGTCTCCCACTATTATTGTGTGAGGTGAAATGTGAGCTTTGAGCTTTATTAAAGCTTCTTTATGAATGTTGATACCCTTGTATTTGGAGAATATATGTTCAGAATTGAGAGGTCATCTTGGTAGATTTTTCCTTTGATAAGTATGAAGTGCACTTCTTTATTTTATTTATTTWTTTTTGATTACTTTGGGTTGGAAGTGGATTTTATTCAATATTAGGATGGCTACCCCAGCTTGTTTCTTGGGACCATTTGCTTGGAAAAATATTTTTCAGACTTTTACTCTGAGGTAGTGTCTGTCTTTGTGCCTGAGGTGAGTTTCCTGTATGCAGCAAAATGTTGGGTCCTGCTTATGTATCCAGTCTCTTAGTCATTCATTGGAGAATTGAATCCATTAATATTAAGAGATATTAAGGAGAACTGATTGTTGCTTCCTGTTATTTTTGTTATCAGAGGTGGAGATATGTTTGTGTGGCTCTCTTCTGTTTGGTTTGTTAAAAGATTAATTACTTGCTTTTTCTAGTGTGTATTTTCCCTCCTTTTTTGGTGTTTTCCTTTCATTATCCTTTGAAGGGCTGGATTTGTGGAAAGATATTGTGTAAATTTGTTTTTGTCATGGATTACCTTGGTTTCTCCATCTATGGTAATTGAGAGATTTGCTGGGTACAGTAGTCTGGGTTGGCATTTATGTTCCCTTAGGGTCTCTATGATATTTGCCCAGGATCTTCTGGCTTTAATAGTCTCTGGTGAGAGGTCTGGTATAATCTGATAGGTCGACCTTTATAGGTTACCTTTTTACCTTACTGCTTTTAATATTCTTTCTTTGTTTAATGCATTTGGTGTTTTAATTATTATGTGAATGGAGGAATTTCTTTTCTGGTCAAATCTACTTGTAGTTCTGTAGGCTTCTTGTATGTTTATGGGTGTCTATTTCTTTAGGTTAGGGAAGTTTTCTTCTATAATTTTGTGAAAGACATTTACTAGCCCTTTAAGTTGGAAATCTTCACTCTCTTCTATACCTATAGTCCTTAGGTTTGGTCTTCTTATTTTGTCCTGGATTTCCTGGATATTTTGGTCCAGGAGCTTTTTGCATTTTGCATTTTGCATTTTCTTTGACTGTTGTTTCAATGCTTTCTACAGTATCTTCTGCATCTGAGATTCTCTCTTCTCTTTTATTCTGTTGTTGATGCTTGCATCTATGACTCCTGACTTCTTTCCTAGGTTTTCTATGTCCAGAGTCTTTATTGTTTCTACCTCTATTTTTAGATCCTGGATGGTTTTGTTAAATTCCGCCACCTATTTTTTTGTGCTTTCCTGTAATTCTTTAAGGGCTTCTACCTATTTACCTTTGTTCTCCTGTATTTCTTTAAGGGAGTTATTTATGTCCTTCTTGAAGCCCTCTATCAGCATCATTAGCTGTCATTTTAAATCCAAATCTTGCTTTTCTGGTGTGTTTGGGTATCCAGGACTTGCTGTTGTGGGAGAATTGGGTTTGGATGGTGCCATGTTGCTTGATTTTTGTTGGTAATATTCCTACATTTGCAGTTCACCATCTGGTTATCTCAGGTGTTAGTTGGTGCTTGTCTCTCCTGTGTGCCTGCCACCCTGTCTCAGCACCCCTGGGTGAACGACTTTCCCCTTGTGTAGTGTGCTGTGGCACTGCCCAGCTCCTGGGTGCAGATGGAGCCCTGGAGGACCCTGTCCTAACTGTTCTGGCACTCTGGTGTTCCCTGTGCTCCTGGCTATACTCACCCTGTCAGTGTCTGGAGAGAAGATGGAAGCCTCACCTCTAATCATGGGGGTCAAATCACTCCCTGCAGAGCAGTTCTCCCCTGACAGGATAGTTACACAGACAGCTGTGGCGGGGCCCAGCTCCTGGGTACAGGTGGGGTCCTAGTGAACCCTGTCCCAGCTGTTCTGGCACTCTGGTGTTCCCCGCTCTCTTGGATGTACCTGCTCACGCAGTTGCTGGACTGAAGATTGTGGCCCATTCATATTTTTTCTATCAAATTATATTTCCAGATCTTGCTATTGAACTTCATATGTTACATACAGTTCAATGAATTTGTAATAAACTATAAAAACATAAAAAATAATTTTTGTATATCAATACAGACATTTACAGAGTCTGTTTCTATTAATATCTATTCACTTAATCATCACAAAACATTATTGAATACTAACACTTGCTAACAAATCAAACATTTTCCCTTACAGATTGATTGATTGCTACCTATAAATAACTAGTATTAGTTGCTTATGATAAGTTTTTATCAATTCTTCTTTTCTATGCCTTGGGAATTCTAGAAGCATTTTGTAGAACAGTTATGGCTCTAGATTTGCCATCTAGAGATCAATCACAACTATCCACCCATCTGAATTTTTTTCTGAAGGCTGCTCAAACAGTCCTGGGAGTTTGCAATAATTCCAAACCTGAAGAAATCCTTTTTCTCTTCTAAACTGGTGTTTCCACAGCGTAGCAGGAATGTTCTAATATGACTGGTGTCTTGAATGGTTCAAATGTGGAAATCTCAGTATTTTCATCACAATCTTGAAAGTCGGATAAGGATACTTATACCATGTTGTTTGGATACATTGAAACAACACTTATATCCATATTAGAGAAGGCAATATAGAGCAAACATACATGGATACTGATGACAAGAACCATTGGACAATTAACTTGAAGCTTTATTTTTATGTCTTTCTTCCAAACAGTATAAACAACACAATTTTAATGCAATATTAAGTGGGTTGCTATATCATTCTTAATCCTCATATTTGATAATCCTTAGAGAAAACTGAACTTTTCCAATTATTTTTCATCTAAGAACTAACATACCACTGAGACATAAAGTCTAAAATCTCTAATCTTACCATAATTTTACTCTAGCATAAAGTCAGTGACTTGTGTTTTTCAAATGTTTCTTATCATTTTGACCCAAAAAGCAGTTGAAATTTTAATATCTACATAATAATGTGGCACTTGAGGCTGACTCTGACAAAAGTAAAAAAAAAAAAAAATGCTTAAAGCAGATACAAACAGGAATTGTGCTTGTAGAATCAGATTTTAAACTTAATCTAGTTTCATTGTACTTACTGATAGCAATATTAAAATTTTAAAGGGGACTTTAAAGTATTTATCTTCAGAAGATTATGTTCATGGATGTGAAAAGAAAAAAGATAATTGTTTCCCCAAATACTGGAGTACTGAAAACAGTCATATTTGCTGTTTGTTTGTCTGGGGATGTGGTATATGTATATGGCACATTAAAATTTTTATGTTATATTATTTTGTTTTTGTATCTTAAGAATTTCTCTTGCTCTTATAAGTATATCTTACACTTCTAAGAGTTTCTGAGATTTTAACATCTCTCCAACCACTTCAAGCTATCTTCTTTGTTACATGGACTAATGATGGGATATTTTTGTCTTCTTTCACATAGATCACCATATGAGAACACACAGTTTGTACTTTCCTGAAGACACTTGAAGAATTCTTGTCCCTTAATATAAGACTTGTAACCTCCATAACTGTGAGAAATATAATTTCATACTCTATGAATTACTTTCTATCTGGGTCTGTTAGAGTAGCACAGACAAACCAAGAGATGAGTTATTAGTCTGTCCTGA
>BDUI01003576.1:0-11154 GCA_002335545.1 Apodemus speciosus
CCACCCTTGATCACTAATTGAGAAAATGCCTTACAGCTGGATCTCATGGAGGCATTTCCTCAAGGGAGGCTCCTTTCTCTGTGATAAGCGTGTGTCAAGTTGACACACAAAACCAGCCAGTACACACTTTATGATTAAATTGATATTATTCACTGCCCAGGGAGGCAAAAGGGGCTCACTCTGAGTACCTACTGTGTGACAAGGACTTGGTCTCCCCAAGCAGATGAAAGAGCTGGAGCTTCCCATTTCTTATATATGAAGACTGAGGTAGTTGAGCCAGAGACCAAAGCTAGTGTGTTTCCCAAAGTAAGATACAAACTCACCCTCTTAATCCCTAAACCCAAGTGCTCTCCATGATGTCATGTTAGAGTGGCAGAATGAGCAGGTTTCCATGCCAAGAGAWGCCCCCTGCCCAGCTGGCACAGCTGACCTCAACCCCAGCAGCTCCCACTGTTTGCAGAGTTTCAGCTGTCACTTCAGCAAACTGGCTTCAGGCTAGAGCASTGACAGGGAARCCCATATACCTTCTGATACAGATAAATGTGGAGACAAAGGCAAGATGACTCCTAGTGAGGGGACATTGATGGGGAAAGCTTGATTGCCATCTTAATCTGAAGGCTTGCTAACTGATGAAGTGACCCACAACTATCTCACTCTGACAATCTCTAATGATCRAGTTGATTAAAATGCATTATCCAAGGCTGTGCAGCAAGGCACATWTCACACAGAATGTTAATGGCTGACACTGCTTAGGAGAGAGTCTATGTGTCAAGATGCTTGAACCCCACATTAAACTATTTCCAAGCCAGTCTTAGGGTTTTACTGCTGTGAACAGACACAAGGACAAAGGCAAGTCTTATAAAGGACAATATTTAATTGGGGCTGGCTTACGGGTTCAGAGGTTCGTTCATTATCATCAAGGTTGGAGCATGACAGCATCTATGCAGACATGTTGCAGGCAGAGCTGAGAGTTCAACATCTTCATCTGAAGGCTGCTAGTGGAAAACTGACCTCCAGGCAGCTAGGATGAGAGCCTTAATCCTACACCCACAGTGACACACCTACTCCAAGGCCACACCTCTCAATAGTGCCACTCCCTGGGCCAAGTATATACAAACCATCATGTGGGTCAACTTCAGAGCTTAGCCTGTGGCTTAGGGCATAGACCCTGACCTGAATCTTGCCTAGGCAGGAACTGAGCAGAGTACCATATCAGAAGACAATGTTCTTTTTTTTTTTTATTTGTATCTAAAGGATGACAGGGCTGCATTAAAAACCATAAGAAGATGCAGGAAAGGAGCACCAATGGTAGCATAAGACTATCCTGTGCTTCTGATGATGAGACAACCAGATGGATAAATAAGTACACAAAGAAAGGATGAAGGCAAAGTAGAAAAGGGTAAGGTGCTATTCATGTCCTATTGGCCATCATTTCCTTATTAGCCATCATTAGCTATTTCTTTGTTGACTGATTGCAGTCAGGTGTGACTATATCCAGCATGGTTCAAGGCATGGCCACTCAGATACTTTAGAATTAGTGTGATGGAAGATTGAAGTTCATTCACCTCCAGCTCTCTAGACTCAGCAGCTATACCCCGGCCTCTCTGGTTTCTTTTTTATCCCGACACATAATTGCATCAAAAATAATGTCCAAGTCCTGGCCAGCTGACCTCTGTGGGAACTATACATCAAAATGATAGCCTCATGCAATAACACCAGGATCTTTATCTCTCTCTCTCTCTCTCTCTCTCTCTCTCTCTCTCTCTCTCTTTGACAACTTACTTTTGAAAGTTATCATTGTAGGGTTATTAATTCTACAGCAAAACTTAGAATTTCCTACAAAATTATCTGTTCTTCTTAGCTGTGGGAAGTCAGAGTCAGAATCCCTAATGGACATGGTTCCTTCATAGTCACCTGAGAAGGGAAGTCAGGATAGGAAGATCGAGCTGTCATCTAATAACCTCCATCCCCCACCATTCATCTCCCTCACCTCAGCCTGTAAAGTTATAGACCATACAGGGTCTGTAACTCAGATTTACTCTTCCTTCATCTTTGAGTCTATTAGAGYGACCATAATGCTAATACAAGCAAGAGATAACACCTGTTAATAGCTTTACCATATGTTAATGTACTAATAGTTTGCTAACTGACATCTTACCCTTTTTCACTTTGCCTTTATGTGTTCTTTGTGTATTTCTCTCTCCATCTGGTTGTCCCATCATCAGAAGCATGGGGGAGTCTTATGCTACCAGGGATGCTCTCTTGCTTCCTCTCATGGATTTTAACACAGCTCATATTTAATAGAATTTCGTAGGAGTCATCCTGTGCAACTTGGTTGAGGGTGTATCCGTGTATACCAAGTTCAATTTTGTTTGACGTTAAGAACTAGGGATCCCAGCCAGGGGTTGTTTGATATCTTGTCTCTAAAAGGACTCACTACTATAAATACCAAATCTAAGTGAGGTTAGGGTCAAAGTTACAAACATTATGGACAGGAAGCTGCCCCCCACCCTAGCCCCTAGGGCTAATAGGAATGCAGTCAAAGTTGCCTTTTCCTTTGTTGGTAGGAGGAGTTCTTTCTCATCTACCCACTTGCTAGGGTCTCGTTTTAGTCTAGGTCTGCTTCTGAGTTCTCTGCCTAATGTGAGCTTGAGGAGCCATGGTATTTAGTGAACTATGAAGAACTTCTAACAACTCAGTTTTCATGGTTGTCTTTTCCCACTAATGGAGGTCTGCACTGACAAATATGTAGATTTTATCATGAACAGCAATGTCCTCTTCTCCTCAGGAGAGTATGGCTATGTAATCTGCCGGTTTACTGAAAATGGAAGCTTTGTGATAAATTATAGACATTCTCTAATTCTAAGTTCATGGTATAGACTGTTTTTAATCCTTATTTTTAAAAATGCATTGAAATCTGGAAACAGAGAGTGTATGCTACTAAATAGCAAGCTTGTGTCTATATCTGACTCGTGGTCAAGTCCTCAGTTTGAACACCTGTATCCCACACCCACATCCTTGTTTATATCTGTGTTGCTGTATGCACTTTGCCTGCAGTTGTCACCTTGTACAAGAGGAAAGGAAGGGKCCAGATGAGGGGCCTTTGTGTGGACATGTGTCTGAGAAACTTCTGTCTACTTGATTGGCTTCCTTAGGACATCTACCAAACCCTACTTTGAAGGACCTCTAAAGTCCCTCTGGTCCCCCTGGCTGGTTCCTCTTCTTGAGCCTCACTCAGACTGTTTTCCCATGGTGGCTGGTAGTGGGGAAGGACCAGATGAGAACATCCTGCTCCCTGTTCAACAGATCTCTCACCTTCTATGTGTGTTTGGGAGCTGTGTGTTACCAGCAAGGGGACTCATATTGAGTAAGAGCCCCACTGTCTTGAATGTATTGTTTCCCTCCTCTGGGGCTCCATTTGTGCCCCTGCTGGACAGAATTAATCATCTTCTCTCATGAACTTCTTGTGATAAAACAACAGTTTTTGTGGGTTCAGGGCTTATGGCTGGAGGTGATCTTAGGGCTACTCTATTGGCAGGGACACCAGCTATTCCTTCTCCACCAGTCACACACCCATGCCTTTGGCTTCAGGACAGACTCCTTTGGGAAGTTCCAGTTCTCYTGCTAGTAGCACAGGAAGTCGTCAAGTCTCCCGGCAAGAAGGCAGTGTTTGGTTCCAGATTTGTGCAGATAACTGATGCAAGATGCACGTGGAGCGGAAGGAAGGGGGTGTTCRGCCTCCTCCCCACCTACCTGGGCACCAAGATGAGTCCAAATGGCYATCTTCCTTTGCTGTCAAGACATGAAKAGTAGGTTCCTGCCTCTCCTTCCTTTCTCCCAAGCCACAGASTCCCATCCAGTCTAATCTTCTTACCCCCTCCACTCTTCCTCAGGACATCATGGCTYTATCTGTCTACTAGATTGTTGAAATCACATTCACATCCTGTGCAGCAGGCTGGTGAGAACCAACYAGCTCCCGTGCAGCCTTGGTGATTTTACAGTAGAAACCAAAGCTCTTGTCTCAGAGCTACTCCCCTTTGTTGTCATGCTTACTTTCTAACTATGACAGGGACACTTACCAGCGGGAAGAATGAGGACAGAACTGACTATCTAGAGCCTCAGTTTCCACTTTAGCATAAGAAAGTAAAGATGGGAAATGGTATTTGTTTGATTCCTACATGTTGGGCAGTGTTCTAAGCATTCCCCGGGCAGGGCTTTGGTYTATCCTCTGAGCTGAGGACGCCAGGGGACGARTGCTATTGTTCCCCGTACTGTGCTACAGGGATGTGAAAGCGCAGCAGCTGTGTAGACAGACAAAGGCATAGAAGCAGGAGCAATTTTAACRTCCCTTAAAGTTACTCAAACTTGAGTGGCCACATTAGCTAGAGGAAGCCATATGGCCCGTCTTTGGGTATCCTGGCCTCTTCTRGATTTGTGCTGCTACCTACATTTCACAGGCATCTTAAAAAACRTGTATAACAAGACATTTATGCAGAATCTTCATACAAAAGGCAGAAACTAGGCAMATATCCAAAAAAGTGCAGGAGAAAAGAAAYGTAGAGGAAGATGAACTTAATGCAGGAATATGAGCAAAACACACTGAAAGCTTGGRGGCGGGGGTGGCAGTGATGCAAAGTGAATCAAAGAAGGATGCAAGGTGAATAYGTAAAAGAACATAACATTAAATTAAAAATAAAAACACTGAAAGTATTCTTACAGAGGGATAATACAATAAAGGCAGAAAGAACAARCAGCCGGCTGTGCAAGTTAAAGTYAGAGCCAACAGAAAGGCAAAGAGCTGGGGATRTCTWTCAAATAACTCCAGTGCATAGAGATGGAAAGGGGGGATGAGGATGGCTGAGGGAGYAATTTAGGGGCTGTAGCATTTGATTCATWGGAACTCCAGAAGCTAAGGTTACAGCAAAAGAAATAGTCTAAGGAAGCACACTCCATGCTTAGGGGCATCTCTCTTTGGAAGGGTCAGAAGGTTCCAGGTACCCAGGAAAAGGAAGGACCAACTAAGATGTAACCCAGTAACATTTCAGAAGAACAGGGAACTAGGAGCTATTGAACTCCAGAGGGGTAAGGAGGTGGTGTGTTACACAAGCAGATGTACAAATCTCTTACTGACAGTATTAGAATGTCAGTGTCTTCACATTTATGAAAGAAAAGGACTTTCAAATTTATCCAAGCCAAAACACAACATCACTACCCATTCATCCATTATCAATTGGCTTGTCTGTCTGTGAATTCATCCATCTACTCTTTATCTGTCTGTCTGTCCATTCATAGGTCCACTCATCCATATATCCATCCATCTCTTTTAGTTCTATGCCAAAATATATCACAGCATCCATCCATCCATCCATCCATCCATCCATTCATCCATCCATCCATCCATCCATCCATCCAACCATTCATCCATCTAGGTCTTATGCCAAAATATACCATTTAGCACTAAGAGCATAAAATCTTTTCTGGATTCGCGAGTTCTCATATGTTTTCTTTAAAAACACCAGGYRTTGGAGCTGATTCAAGAAGAGAGACTGGCATGCACGCAGTAAACACAGTACGGTTGCAGGAGAAAGCTTAGAAAAMTGACTATAAGYCAAGGACGTGAAGTAGGTGATGTTTCCGACCYGCATAACACAGAGTACTTCAGCAACTGGGTCTGCAGCTCAACCCCCATTATGGTTCCCACYGTGCAACAAACRCATTGCCATTTTAAAAGTGAATATAAGCTGGGCACAGTGGCACCAGACTAATCCTAGCACATGGGAGGTGGAGGGAAGCAGGAGGATCAGAAGTCCTTAGCTACTTAGTGAGTTTGAAGTTATCCCGAGCTACATGTTGTCAAAAAAAAAAACTTAAGAAAGTTTAATAAATATTGACTAACATGAGATGTCTGTAAGAAAACTTAGTACTTTTTAAAAAATGGTAGCTATTGATCCTAGAAAGCTGAATTATATTAGAAAATAAATAAATCCCAATAAACTTCTATGGTTAGCAGTACTCTGCTGATATAAACACTGATTTGATTTAAACAAACTGAACTAAAATGTTATTGGAAGCAAAGATGAAGGGTGGTACCTGGAAGTTCCCGACTCACTCCAGAAACCAGAAAAGAGCAATCAGAAACCACAGAAAAGGAAAGAGGCAGCTACAGGGGCAGAGAGGGGCCAGAAGGCTCCAAGTGTGTGACAGTCAATACGCAAGGAACTCGGGCATTCATTTTAAGAATTTTAGTGATTTCTTTATTTTTAAAGAAACCTATGAAGACATTATTTTGAAATTTGACTCTTCTAAGTCATGCAGCATTAAAGACTTCAACACATTTTTAGGGGAGAGAGGAGTTGCTTTGGTGAGAGGGRGTCTTATAGAGCCCTAACTGATCATGAACTTTGACCTCAGGACCTTCCTGTCTCTACTCCCATAGAGCTGTGCTGGACTTCAAGCATGCACCACCATGCCTAGCATGACTTGAATGAGTTTTTAAGTAGCATTAGCTCCTTATAAAATGAATGCTCAGAAACCTGGCAAGCTGTGCTGTTTGCTGAGGCTTCCCAAGAGTGACATTTTCACTGGATGATTAAGCAGATGAAGTGTTGTTTGTTTGGTTTTCTGTATCTTACACACACTGGAGCACAGGCATATATTCAAGCTTGCACACACACAGAGACATGCCCACACACACATATGTGTACACACACTTGCACAAACACAGAGTCATGCACATACACATACATATACACACAGAGACATATACATATGCACAAACACATGCTTGCACACATACAGCGACATGCACACCTACAGAAACATGCACACACACAGAGGCATGCACACATGTGAACACACACACACACACACACACACACGTGCATCACAGCTATATATACTTACACATAAACGTAAAGGTTTATAGTCTCTCCAGTTTCACATGCCCTATTCGCTAAAGCCATTTGGATCATAAGTCAAATTTCCTCTTTCCAATGTATGGCTTTTATAATTTTACTACAATACACATAAATCCTTAAAGATATATTGAACCACTCCTCATGTTTTGGAAMTTTCACTTGAATGCTAAGACCATGTGCATGTCATTCCTTCTGCGGAGACCTGTCCATACTGATCTATGAAGGGAAGGAACATTTATATATATTGGTGTTCAGTGGAGATCTGTCCATATTGATATATGGTTCTGGTTCATTCAGTTCACTGTATCCTATGAGTGTAGAAGGATTTACTTTCCTTCCAGCTCTCTCCCTGCCAGTTAGTATGGGAAAGAATGCCTTTCACAAGCCCCATGCTAAGCATGTTCAAGAGTGTCTCTAGTGTATGCACATGGAGAAAGCATTTCTAGGTTACATTTTCATTTTACTGGGTCACTGGGTCATCATTGTTTTTGAAACACTATTAAATGGTATTTTCAGCAGATTCTAGTTCCTTGGGTGATAGGCTGGCATAGTTGGGCTTACTGGGGGTGGAGCTGTATCTGAGATACCACCTGTGTGGCTGTCACAACAGCCCTGGAAGGTCCCATCAGAGGCAGTAGTCAGGACCACAACAAAGACACACATTTATTCACATTCTTCTTAATGGGTTGGAGTTGACATTTAAAGGGCTGATGAGGTCCTTTTCCATTTGCATTGGAGTGGAAAACATTAGTTAGCATAGGGCTCTAAGAGGAGGGGAGCTGAACAAGGCAGAATGATAGCGCACAGARGCTCAGCAGGGAAGGTCACTGGGACTAGATGAGGTGTACTCAGCATCCCATCAGGCACKGTCAGTATTTATAAACTGTGTCACACATGAATTAGAGTATGGAGCAGAAAGATACTATGAGAAAGAATCATTCTCTTCCTCCTCCTTCTCCTCCTCCTCCTTCTCCTCCTCCTCTCTTCCTATGTCTCCTCCCATTCCTTTCCCCTCCATCTTCCCTTACCTTCTCCTCTTTCTCTTCCCCTCCTTCTACCTTTTTTTTGAGAACTTTTCACTATGTAACTTAGGCTGGCCTTGAAGTTATAAGTGCTGGGATTACAGGCATTTCTGCCATGCCTAAAGGGATTGTTCCCCTCACAGTRGACATCATGTGGGGTATTCCTCTACATACATGTCCCTTTCCAAAGAAGCAACTCTTGGCCCCCCAGCAACTGACTCACTCTCAACTGTTTCATCGCTGTCCTTTCCTCTCCAGGGACTATTGACTCAGGAACTGCTTGTTAGTCCTGAGTCTABCTGACATCTGTGACTCAGGACCCTTATTCRGAAATAGTCATGTTCCTTCTAAGAATGCTAAGAAAATGAAATGTCAGTTAGTGAGGGCTTTGGAGCTGGATGATCATGYAGGCAGGGACAGGGCTTTCTYCTYGTGAGTGTGATGAGGAACAGGAGGARAGAGAAGGGCATAGAGCTAAACATAGGAGACCAGAAATACAGGGAACCCCACYGTCCTTGAGCAACACGAAGTTATCATCCACCTCTCTCCCTGCACCCCAGCTGAGAGTCCTCCTCTATCCCAGCGTGACTCATCTTCTGCAGCTTTCTGCRTGTCCCTGATATCATCCATTGAGACTTTATAATGAACTTACCTCTGTTGAGTTATCTTGAAGGGGTTCCTTCTCCTTATAACTCCAAAAGATCAGCCAGAATAGGGGGAACCAAAGAAAGTAAAGGCTGAAGTTGGTGCACAGGTATGATTTGGATTTGTCTGGATGTCAAGAAAGAGCAGTCCAGGTGGTGGGAGCAACGGGAATGAACACATAGAGGTGAAAACACAGAAAACCACAAGATGCTCAGCATGGCTGGACCACAAAATTCCTGCACCTAGAGGCACAGTTGAAAGAAACGTTAGGCTAGACCATTCCCTTGTTTTCCTTTCAGGATAAATCAAGGTTCTTTCTGTTGATAATGAGAAGGGACAGTTACTATTTCTTTTTTACTATATTTGCTTGTTTATTTTGTGTGTGTGTGTGTGTGTGTGTGTGATTGCGAGTGTACATGTGCAAGTTTATGTGTAAGTGTGTGTTAATATGTATGTGCTCATGTGTGTGTATGCATGCATGCATACATGCACATGTAGAAGTCAGAAGACAATTAGAGGAAGATGATTCTTCATTTTTAATACATGGGTTCCTAGGATTGAACTCAGATCATCTTCAGGCTTGGCACTTGGCAGCAAGTGTCTTTATACTCTGAGGGCTCTCACTGACTCCAGATAGGGCACATTTTAGTAAGAGGGACTCAAGTTTCGCAGACTCCAGGTTTGGACTAGGGGCTACTGAGGCCTAGCTCACCTGCAACAACCCCTTACTCTCTCTCGCCTCATAGTTGCTGGAAAGAAATGGCAGACATCCTACTGAGAGTTTGCCTGTGAAGCTGGACTCCTCTCTTTAACCTAGGAAGCTTATCAAGCACCCTAAGCAATCAGGGACTGCAGGTGGCACATCTTATAATGATAGATGTGCATTAACTAAAGGGCCAAACCTTTGCCCTTTCCCTGCTTCCCAAGAATCAGAGGTACACTGACTGCAAGTACTTCCTCTTGGCTACYCATCAACCACAGGGACCTCTCCCCACTCTCTGAAACCTGTAAGAGGTTCTGCACTCCATCCCAAGGGCCTGAACTGAGTCCTTACCAACTTGTCTTTCTGTGGCATATATTACTGTTCTGATAGATATCTTACCCTGGAGGACAGTTAGCTCCAATGGCCATTTGAAACCTGGAATCTGAGTCCTTACTAAAGTTAAACCTTGGCCTTGACTGAAACTTTGAATGGTCAGCTACATAGCCTAGAGAAGAACCAGAGASCCATCACACACCACACTGGTAAAGAGTCTTGGAGATGCTGCGGGGCAACCCTGACTTTGTTGGGAGAGAATAAGGTGTTTGTTTGTTGACTCCCATAAGAGGTTTACAGTGCAGCAACTAGAACCCTAGGGGTATACAACCCARCTTCAGCTCTTCTTAACACACTGCACTGTCTCTCATGGAATCCCAGAACTCTCAAGGTGGACACAGATGATCAGGAGTTCAGGTTTCTCCTCAGGTACTGAGCAGATTTGAATCCATCCTGGAGAACATTTGACTCTGTCTCAAAAAAGAAAAAGTTATCTATCAAGAACCTGTACTTTCACCTAGAGAGAGTTCCACACCTGTGACCTTTATCAAGCTGCGGGTGGCTCTTCAAATTCTCCAAATATGGCTCTAGACTCTAAGCCAGGCTTCAAGGGGCCATCTGGGCCCCTTTACTCCYTCTGCAGGCCTCTCTTCTCTCTGCCGTCCTTATTACCAATATCCGGTTCATCTTTTTCACACCGGGCATTGCCTACAGAGGATTTTCTGGCACCCCTAAGCCAGTTCTGATGTATTCCTGACTACATATGTGGAATTCCGCTCRCATGCTTCCACACTGTCCTGAAGACACATCAACTCTGGTTTAGCCCTGCCCCATCACACAGCCCAGGGCCAACTTGCACACAGAATGCTCCCACCAGAGAGGTCAACAGATTCAGATGCTGACAAGTTAATTCAACTCATCAAGATCAGGCCCAGGACAAGATGGGACAGAAAGAAAATTCAAAGATCAAGACGATTTTCCTGAGGCGAATCCACAAAYGTAGGACACTGCCGGAGCAAAGGAGGCCTGTGAGACCATGTGGCAAAGGAGAATCATGGAAGACAAACGTTTGTGGCTGATTTTTATTTTCTTTTTTGAGACAAGATCTCTTAGGATGAACTTGAACTTAAATATAGTCCAATCTGGCTTCAAACTCACATTCCTTCTTTCTCAGCCTCTCAAATCCTAGGTTTATTGGTAAGAGCYGCTGTGCCCAGCTGGCTGGGACACTTTTAAAAATTGGTGTAACAAAAGAGCAAGTCCAGAAATCAAGTCCAATAATAGGAAATTTAGCGCATGAAAGAGACAGCATCATAAACAGATGGACAAAGAATGGATAATGAAATAAAGAGCACTGAGTCGAGTAAGGGGCTAGGTTGGGTCCTTACCTCACAACGGACACTCAGATGAATGCCATAAAGAATTTAACTAACATCTGGGCAGTGATGCTGCAAACCTTGCTGTTAATCTCAGCTCTTGGGAGGCAGAGGCAGGAGGATCTCTGGGTTCAAGGCTAGCCTTATCCACATAGTGA
>BDUI01003576.1:50342-62531 GCA_002335545.1 Apodemus speciosus
AATAGGCCACTTTAGATCCAGTTGGTTGCATGATTGGTAATTTTATTTGGCAGGAAAATAGGATCAACCATCATGATAGCGGTCATCACACCAAGACTAGAGGTGACACCTTACAGACCATACTCACACCAGGACAAGATGTACTGGTCTAGACAGACAAGAGACACCACTGTGTGGGAGAGCTGTGCAGTTGAGGGAAAGAAAGCTCTTCAAGGGTGTTCAGATGGAGTTGTCAAACCAAGGCAGACAAGCAGAAACACATAGCACAGGGGAAAATTCAAGATTGCAGTGCCAGTTCACAGAAACAGGTTGAAAGAGAGGTCAGAACAGGCTGATTACAATGACTGCTAGAAGGAGCCAGGGGTCAGACACATCCCAGACTATGCAGGAAAAGATGAGTCTAAATAAGAGTGAGGAGTCTTACAGAGTTCTGCAGTTTCTGGAACTAGATACTTGGAGAGTTGGAAGAATCATAGCAAGTGATGGCCATGTGCCAGACATTGTGCCAGGTTCCTGGCATACACCTAGCTCACATTGTGATGCTCTAAGACAGTGATTTATTCTAATCTTACGGGTAAGCCCAAGAGGGTTCATACGGCAGAAGGAATTCCTCCTGCATGCAAGGTCCACTTGCTACTCTGCTCAGTGCTCTGGTGGGAATAGAAGTACCAGGTTATGTAAAAGAGCTATAAATGCTTTAAGTAGGGTRTATGTTTGTATGTATGTATATGTCTATATATGTGTGAGAGAGAAAAAGAGAAAGAGTAAGGAGGTAGAGAGAGAAGGAAGGAGTGAGGAGGCCCTTGAAATGATTGAGAATGGAGAGGAGCCAGTCAAAATACTGACCATAGCTTTTTTTTTTTTTTCATGAACAATTTGGGGGAGATAAATAGAGCAAGGGAATGAGGAGTGAATATAAAATATATTATACATCTATATAAAAGTGAAACAAATAATAATAAATGCAACTATGTGCAAAAGAAGAAATATTTCTTTTTCTTTCTAAAACCTGTGTCCAGGTCCCATCATCTCCTAGTTGTGACATGATTCTGCTGGACCATGGAGACTATGATGACTGTTAGGAAGAGAGATGGTGTGTTTGTCCTTTGAGGACTAGATTTTATTTCTTCCAGGTCTGGAGCAAGTTACCAATGGTGGCTTAGCTCCAGGAAGCCATGCCAAGAGCACCATAGCACCCTGCTCGTCTCTTAGCACAGAAGCTCTTAAGGGAGGAAGGGCAGCTCAGAATTATGGTTAAAAGGAGACAAGCCCAGCTTCACTTCTGCTTATGTAAAACCTTATCTGGGGAATCGAAACCTCCCACTACACCTTCTACTTAGATTACAGAATCAACTTCCTTTCTCCTGATAAGAACCTGTTCATCTAGCACCTGAGATTCCTGAACTGCTTCTCCATACATTTCTGTACCCTAAGCCTTTAGCCAATGACCTTTGCCCATCCTAGATGTTCCTACCCCCAGTTCTCCAAGTTATTTAAGCCTTGAGTCACCCCAAGTAAAGTTGACCTGACTCCCTGCAGCTGGTATGAACATTCACCATWGGTACTCACAGGGCTTTTGACCCCGCTCCACTCCCCCAACACCCTCTTTTCCTCCTCTCTGCTCCCATTTTCCTCTGCCTACAATCCCTAAGGGCAAGGAGAGTCACACTCAGGTCCTCTGCAGGGCAATCCAAGTCTTTTCATTGCTGAGGTTTTTTTTTTTCCTAGCCCCAATCCACACTGTTTTTAAAATGAGGTCTTTCACTGGGACCTGGGCCTCATCCATTAAGCTAGTCTATTGACCTGTGAGTCCTGGGGATTCCTCCTATCTGTATCTCCCTGGAAACTGATTACAAGTAAGCCATCATGCAAGTTTGGGTTTGTTTATTTTTTTCGTTTGTTTTTGTTTTTGTTTTTCACATGGGTGCTAGGACCTCATACTTACAAGGCAAACACTACCAGCTGAGTCACAAACCCAGACTCTAACTTTTAGATCCTAGGTTCCTCATCTGTAGAAGAGAAATAATCTTGCCTTTTAGGTTTCTTTCTTCTCTCTCTCTCTCTCTCTCTCTCTCTCTCTCTCTCTCTCTCTCTCCATATAAAACTATTCCCATGGATTGCCCTGTGAATAGCTGAATACATCTGGAATTCTACCACACGTAGGTAGAGATTCTATTTTTAAATTGTGATGGGGGTTCTTMACGGTAAATGGGAGATCTGAATCCTGACCTCAGCTGGCCAGTTCTGGATTCTATGTGCCTCCTTCCATATCACAAGTTTCAACATTAAGCAAATTGCTCCCACCTAAAAGACTGGGAAGGTAGCCAAAGCAGTCTGCAGCTTTCTTAAACTCCTACAAGCTGTTGAAGAACAATACCAAATACCTGAGACAGAAGACCATGGGCAGGCCTGYGGCCAGGTGGCAAGGGTCAGGTGTAACTRCCCTGACTTTTCTTCTGTGCAGCTGGGGTCAAAATACCCATTTCAGGAGATGGAAGATTCTGCAATTGCACGGACACATTGTTCCCTTGACCGATGGAAATCACATGTGCCAAGCTTCTTACCTTTTTAGGGTACATTATTTTATGTGGTCAATCTCAAACACCGTGAAGAGGCGGGGTACAGGAGAGGGCCAAGGAGGGATAGGGCTTAGGTGGTGCTGAAGCAGAACACAGGATTTAGAAAGCCAAATTTATTTTTGCTGATCGAAGCAGGGGAAAGGGCTAGAGAACTTTCCATCCCATTCAATCCTCTGGCTTCCCCTCTCTTCAGGAATAATAGTAAGAGTCCTACTCACTATATAAAGCCTAAGGTCTAAAGTCTTTTGTAGTCTAACACCATCGTTCTCTGCTGAGCCCTCTGGGACCAAAGGCATTATGTTCCTTTTTCCACTCCAGAAATGCCACCAAGATAAGCCTTTGCCAAGGACATCTGGCTAGGAACTGGCAGAGTTGGGATTTAGTTCCTACTTTCAGAGTTTCAGTGTTTGCAGTGCTGGGTATGAAACGTGGGTCTTCATACACACCAAGCCAGTGCCTTACCTGGGCCCTATCACAAGGCTCCATTCCCAGCCTCTTAGAGCCCAGCTTCTGTCTGCCTTCAGCCTTATCANACACAGCTTATCATTCCATTTAATGTTTTCATCTTGTTGCACCAGTCAGGAAGAGGGAGTGATAATACAAAAGAAGCTGGCTCGTGGGGCAGGACAACAGAAAAAGTCTGGGGTGAGCTGTGCGAAAGCTCACCGTAGTCAGGAAGTGCTCTCAGACGTCTCTGGCAGCCTAGAGACAGTGAGTCACTCTCCCCCAGCACCCCTCATGCCTGCTCCACACACAAGGGGGTCCCAGCATCCTCACCATCACTTTGTGCCTGCCGATGAGGTTGGGAGACTCGCAGAGCAGCTGCACATCTGACACGGTCACGGTGCACGGTTTCTCCCCAACCAGCACGGTGTAGTTCAGCTTCACGTTGCCTCCAGCCACGGGTGGGATCAGGTTCTTGCCCTGAAGAACAGGAAAGCCACCATCCCCAACCTTGAGTCAGAACCACAAATGCTGGTGACTGCCATGGCCCGCTACCCAACTTCTCATCTTAYGGATGGACCAGGAAAGAGGCGGCCATTAGCAAGAAGTCCAAAGAATTGGTACGCKTTAGATGTGGTACATTATGAGTTCGGTCCCTAGTACTGTTAGGTAAGAGATAATGGAACCTTTAAGATGTAGAGATGCAGAGTTTTATGACTCTGGTTCCCTTGTCACATGTGGTCCTGCTAGAAGGCCCTCATGAGAACCAGGATGATTATTTGGTCTTTCATTTTCCAGGACAATGAGGCAAGTCAACTATTTTCTTTTATAAGTATCCAGCATCAAGTATTTTGTGACAATAACAGAAAACAAGTTAATATATTACATATACTCGTAATGTCTCATCCTCCCAGTAAGAAATCAATGATCAATAACATGAAAGGCTTATCTGGAATACCTTTAGGATGATGGGGGTGCCAGGCTTGAGCTCCAGGATTCCCGATGGACTGAAAGCCTCAAACACAGGGTTAGGATAGTAGGTAAAGTTGGTCTTGTTGAGGATCAGCAGAGACTGGACATTGTCCAGGATGAAACCAAATTCTTCAGGCCTCTCAGTGAGATCTGACTGGTGGTCGGGACCCAGGGCGAGGGCTGGAGCCTGGCATGTCATCTCCGTAGCATTTAGGACCTCACAGATCTGCAGGAGTCAGAGGCATGAACAGTGAGCAGCATCTCCACACCAGGACTCCTGGTGTGCAGTGGATATTACTTAGGGTTGATATAGGAAGATTAAGACAGAGGCAGCTGGGACCATACTCTTGGCTACTTACAGACTGCACCTAGTGTCTGTCTCCTAGCTATGGCTTTGCTCAATGTGAAAGTGATAATGATTAGTTAATCTGTGTAGGAACAGTGGGGTAGGAATGGAACCCTGTGAACTGTGGAAACTATTGGCCTTTCAAGCCTATAGCCCCAAAAGCTGTAAATGTGGCCATGCCAAACTCCTCTATCCCACCAGCCCAGGTCACAGAGGTATCCCATGACATGAGTCATGTATGCAGGCAAGGACCTGCCAAGGGACTCACGTTGATGTGCTCTTTCCCTCCATGCTTGGCACGGATCTGTGGGTTCTGTATGAGGTCCAGATGAGTTCCCCAGACAGCAATAGGTGTGTTCCCGCTGCCCAAAGAGAAAGAAAGGAGTGTGTGAACCGCAGGCATAGGATACAGAGTGGCYATGACAACAGTGGTCATCAGGATGAGCCATGACCATGAGGACGAGGAAGCACAATTGTGTCCTTGGATACAAGGATGAGAAGCTGACTGTAATAACAAGGATAACTATYTCAGAAGGCCAGAGGGAGRACAGCGGTGACCAGATGCCCACATTGTCCCTGGCTGAGCTGTTTGTAACATRTACATCTGATGAAGGTCCTGGTGACAGCATGGGCCCTTAGTTCTCTGAGRCTCCCAAGCTTGAGCTGACTGTTTTACCCTTAGAGCCTCCTCCCATAGCCCTCACTGCTCTCAGTTTTATTCTAAATGATCCCCAGCAGACCCACCAGTGTCCAAGCACCAAGCACAATGTTTTCCATGGCAACCACACTACAGATTTCCTCCTTTAGTAGCTTCAGTCCAGCTGAGACCTGTGACAACCACAGCCCAGGACCAGATACCTTTTCTAAGCATACAGGTGTGACATGCTTTGAGACTCGAGTCTCCTGAGCCCTGGAATGGCATAGGACACAGATGAGGAGGACTCAGGTGAYTTAGCTCAGTGTGGCCTTCAAARGATGCTATGCTCTGTAACCAGGAAGAAGCTGGCGGGGAGAGTGGGCATCCCTGTGTTTGGCTGTGTCCTCCTTGGACTCGAGTGAATGATGGCCTGATTGCTAGTCAACAGAGTGTCACTGACAAGCATCCTGCTGTCAAAAGCAGGGCATCATAGGTAAATCACTTCTAACCGTAGTAGCTAAGATTCTTTGTCAGCTCTACTCACATGGGTTTCTATCCATCTGTCTACTTTCCCATTTTTAAACTTCTCATGAMTCCTCTTTCTCATTGTGTGTGTCTTGCATGCACCCATGTGCTCACATGCACACCTACACTTCCAGCTGTGCCTGAAGAATTCTTTCTACAGATGAGTTTCTGGTATCTAGCCTCCAAGTCCCCCAGCCTTCCCAACCACTAATTCTACATTCAGTTTCAAATAACTTCATCATTGTCTYCAGACAACTCAGGCACTTATAGGATGCTCAAATCTKCACACTGTGCAGAGCCCCATTTATCCTCAGATSTCTTGAACCTAAGCTAAAATGCTGGCAGTCCAGAATGTGTGTCCAACCTCCCATGTGGCATGAGTGTGACTTGGGATGCTGCTGAGTGCCAGGAAGATGAAACCTTTATTTTTGTGACAATATGAAGGGAACTGGCATTCAATAAGGCTGTGAATRTACCAGAGCATCGCTGTCTAGTGTTTTCAGTGAGACACAAAGGGCTGTGTCACCTTCCTGAATCACCAGGCTCTGAGGYCAAGGCCTGGCATGGCTCTCACAGACTGTTTCCCCTTCAGACTTTAGCTAAGGACAGCCAATGGCCTTTCTCATCTCACCAGCCAGGCTGGTTCTCTCTGGTCTTCAAGCAGAGGGTGGCCAACTATTTTTGTGATGGGCTAGGCAGCAAATATTTCAGGCTCCACAAGCCATATGGTCTCTGTCACAATTACTCAACTCTGTGCAGTCACGAGCAAGCAACTGTAGACCATACAACCAGTGAGCAGAGCTGTGTGCAAATAAAATCTTATTTACAAAAATTTAGGCATTCAGTCCTTGGGTCCCTGGTCTAAGTTTTGCCTCTGGTGTAGGCTTGTTCCTGACTTAGCCAGAGCAGAGCACTTCTTTATTCTGTCTTCACCAATTTCTCCAGTCCCTGACCCCTCCTGGCTGGAGTTGACTGTGAGGGGCACTGAGCAGGGAGCAGATCAGGAGTAACGTGCTGCTAAGGTCATCTGTTGGGTAAACAGCATGAACTGTGTCTGCTCCTTCCCACCAAAAGTCTTCACTGCGTCCCACATGCACCCCGGCTTTCCAAGGATATCAAGGGGCTCCCAGAGAAAGGACAGCCTCCATGGAGCCTTCTCATCCTGATAATGTCCTTCTGGCTTGGAAAAGTGGCCACAGTCAAATGCCTACAGCTCCATCTCTGAGGGAAGGTGCTATACTCTCACACTCTCGAGATCCTGGAATCTYTCTAGGAGAATCCTCCTAAAGAAAGAGGTCCAAGAAGACCCAGGGCTTGCCCCAGGAGACTACTGAAGTGCCCAACTCCCTGTCTGGGGTCTTCCTATATAGCAGCAGCATCGCATGCCCTCTTCCACCTCCTGTNAAAAATTAACAGAGTAGTCCTATATACTTATCACTCAGCTTCTCGAGGCATTTTACATAATGTGTTACATTATCAAGAGCAGGGAATTGACATCAGCACAATGCACTTAACTAAACCAATACAATTAACTTGATTATAGACTTTACTCAAATGTCACCCACTCTCTCTCTCTCTCTGTGTGTGTGTATGTGTGTGCATACACATGCTCAAGGTTCTATAAAATTTTTATTAGATCTAGAGGGTTTTTTTAAATTTTGAGACACTTTCAGATTTACATATAGCTATTAAAAAAACAAGACAGATCCTGTACTCTCATTCCCTCTTGGTAATGTCCTCCAAGATTATACCATGACCGAGACATCCCTGCAGGAAGAATRCATCAGCAGCACTGCAGGAGAAGACATTGCATCCCCACAGGMGGCACACACAGCACTATCTCCCAGGAATCCCTGGTTTCTTTTCAATAGTGACATCTACGATCCTGTTGTCCACCAACTAGTCATGCAGACAGATTCCTGCCACTTACTCCCCTATCTTGAAACTGTTTAAACTGCACCAGTGGCTGTGTCTATTTTAGAATAATTTATCCTTATCTATAAAAATCTCTCTTGGATTTTACAAGGGATTGCATTAATCCTCCCAAAAATCAATTAGAGTGAAAAACTGATATGTTGAATCCATCAATCCATGAACATGGTTACACRGCTCCATTCACTAAGATACTTTCTGTATTTTTATAAAAACATGTCATTTAAAACCTACAAATGTTGTGCATATTTGAATCRTAAAGGATTCGTTTTTTAGCAGCCATAAATAATATTTTGTTTTTCATTTCACTGGACAATACTCTCAGTGTCGATTGAAATGATGGGTCTTGCTTGGGGTGTGAAGCACCGAAGAGACTCAGACAGTGCATCTCTGGTTATGACTGTGAGGATGTTTCCAGAAAATATTACTTCAGGGTAGAACACCCTCCCTGGATGAGCGTAGCACCCCATCCTGTAGTCTGAGAGCCTAGACAGAAGAAAAGTGGCAGAGGAGAGAACCCGAACTGTCTTCCTCTGTATCCCAGACTTCTGAGGTGAGTGAACCTAGCACATGCCCCTGGAGCCCCGAAGCGTCATGGCATGCTGCATAACCACAGGCCCAAGACACAGACAAGTAACTGTCTTGGTTTTGTTTCTTATTGCTGTGATTTTAAAAAGATGACAAAAGCAAGGGCTTTCTTGGCTTAAAGTTCTAGGCTCCAGTCATCAATGTGAGAAGGCTAAAGTGGGAGGAGCCTGAGGCGTCCAGCTGGAACACATCACAGTGCAAAACAGAGGGCAATGAACTAATGCATACCTGCCTGCTCTCAACTCCTCTCTTCTTCAGATTCACCCCARAGCTCAGCCCTCCTCTCCCCCTTTCAAGTCACTCCAGGACCCAGCCCATGCAAYGATGTTGTCCACATTCAGGGTGACTCTTCCCACCTCAATTAACCGAGTTAAGAAAATCCATCATGGGCCTGCCCACAGGTCAACCTAATCTAGATAATTCCTCCTCGTCGTGGCCTGCCCAGATGACTATACTTTATGTCCAGCCCATCACAGAGCCCATGAGCTGAAACCTCTAGACCTATGAGCCCAGATTAATCCTTCCTTTAGGCTGTTCTCTCAGGTATTTTGTTATACCACCAACAACTTCCATTAATACACTAGTGTAAAAGAACAAAATTGGTTTTGTGTGCTGATCTTCTATCTTGGACTAGTGCTGAACTAACTTCCTAATTCCCTGAGGTTGTTCTTAACTTCATAGGTGACAATCATATCATTTCAAATAGGGATACATTCAGTTCTTCCTTTATGACCCACTTCCTGTCTGTTGTCTCCTTTTCTTGCCTGTTGCACTAATGAGAAATGACAGCACTAATTTTNGGTACTCACAGGGCTTTTGACCCCGCTCCACTCCCCCAACACCCTCTTTTCCTCCTCTCTGCTCCCATTTTCCTCTGCCTACAATCCCTAAGGGCAAGGAGAGTCACACTCAGGTCCTCTGCAGGGCAATCCAAGTCTTTTCATTGCTGAGGTTTTTTTTTTTCCTAGCCCCAATCCACACTGTTTTTAAAATGAGGTCTTTCACTGGGACCTGGGCCTCATCCATTAAGCTAGTCTATTGACCTGTGAGTCCTGGGGATTCCTCCTATCTGTATCTCCCTGGAAACTGATTACAAGTAAGCCATCATGCAAGTTTGGGTTTGTTTATTTTTTTCGTTTGTTTTTGTTTTTGTTTTTCACATGGGTGCTAGGACCTCATACTTACAAGGCAAACACTACCAGCTGAGTCACAAACCCAGACTCTAACTTTTAGATCCTAGGTTCCTCATCTGTAGAAGAGAAATAATCTTGCCTTTTAGGTTTCTTTCTTCTCTCTCTCTCTCTCTCTCTCTCTCTCTCTCTCTCTCTCTCTCTCCATATAAAACTATTCCCATGGATTGCCCTGTGAATAGCTGAATACATCTGGAATTCTACCACACGTAGGTAGAGATTCTATTTTTAAATTGTGATGGGGGTTCTTMACGGTAAATGGGAGATCTGAATCCTGACCTCAGCTGGCCAGTTCTGGATTCTATGTGCCTCCTTCCATATCACAAGTTTCAACATTAAGCAAATTGCTCCCACCTAAAAGACTGGGAAGGTAGCCAAAGCAGTCTGCAGCTTTCTTAAACTCCTACAAGCTGTTGAAGAACAATACCAAATACCTGAGACAGAAGACCATGGGCAGGCCTGYGGCCAGGTGGCAAGGGTCAGGTGTAACTRCCCTGACTTTTCTTCTGTGCAGCTGGGGTCAAAATACCCATTTCAGGAGATGGAAGATTCTGCAATTGCACGGACACATTGTTCCCTTGACCGATGGAAATCACATGTGCCAAGCTTCTTACCTTTTTAGGGTACATTATTTTATGTGGTCAATCTCAAACACCGTGAAGAGGCGGGGTACAGGAGAGGGCCAAGGAGGGATAGGGCTTAGGTGGTGCTGAAGCAGAACACAGGATTTAGAAAGCCAAATTTATTTTTGCTGATCGAAGCAGGGGAAAGGGCTAGAGAACTTTCCATCCCATTCAATCCTCTGGCTTCCCCTCTCTTCAGGAATAATAGTAAGAGTCCTACTCACTATATAAAGCCTAAGGTCTAAAGTCTTTTGTAGTCTAACACCATCGTTCTCTGCTGAGCCCTCTGGGACCAAAGGCATTATGTTCCTTTTTCCACTCCAGAAATGCCACCAAGATAAGCCTTTGCCAAGGACATCTGGCTAGGAACTGGCAGAGTTGGGATTTAGTTCCTACTTTCAGAGTTTCAGTGTTTGCAGTGCTGGGTATGAAACGTGGGTCTTCATACACACCAAGCCAGTGCCTTACCTGGGCCCTATCACAAGGCTCCATTCCCAGCCTCTTAGAGCCCAGCTTCTGTCTGCCTTCAGCCTTATCAKTCTAGGTATGGTCTAGCTCCCAGCATGTGGTCCTTGGCTCTCTATATTATACTTCCTAATCACCGGCGTCACTGGACACATGCATGGGAGAATTTATGAAGTCACATGTCCTCTCTCCATGGATAGCATTTCTTCTGGCTGCCAAGGGGGCAGCCTACCTGAGGCAGGGAGAAGATTCACCAGCCATCAGCTTCACACCTTGACTTAGCTACAGAGATGACAGGTGGCTGGCCCCAGATCTCTCTACATGTGTCAGCAAGAAAGTAAGTAGCAGAAACTTTCAAGATGTGGTTGACAACATGAACTCTGGATCTGGGATGTTCTGGGATCTACTCTACCTCAAATGACCAATTTCATGCCAGACAGGAGCTTTTCTGAACCTGCCCACTCCACTGTAAGCTAGCGGGAAGGATAGAAGCTACCCAAGGGGCTACTAGGAGCTGACATCCCACCATGACATGACTGCCTCTCAGTGTGTTGTCTGTGACTAACGTACCTGTACAGGAGCTTGAAGCGGATCCCAGAGTACTGGGCTGTGCTTACATTGTCCAGCCAGCCTTCCCAGACAAACTCCAGCAGGATCACACATCCTTCCCTTCTTTCTTGCCTTGCATTAGACCCTGAGAGCAGCATCTTCCTTCCTTCACATCCTTATACTCTGATCCTGTTGTTTTAAGACCCAAATACTAGATAGACCCACTATCCCATATTCCAGTTCCTGCTGGGAGCCAGTTGGACCCAGGAAGACAGGAATGTTGGCAGCCTCCCCATTTCACAGATGGGCAAGCAGATGAGGCCCTTCTATTATGGGACAAGTTAATCGGTCTTGTGCATGCACAACACATATGCACACGTGTGCATGCACACTGTTCTGGGATTTCTGCCACGCCCTGCCAGGATGATGTATCCCCATCTGCCTTACAATGCCACCTTTCCCAGAACAGTCTGTGCAGGAGAAAGGGGACTGTATCTTCTGCCCTACTCTTTTGCCACACCCGTYTCATTTTTCTAATGCCTGACATGAAGCAGCCATTTGCAAGAAGGAGCAGAACTAGATCCAAATAGGAACATGAATATAACTCAAGCATATGGTTTATACTTTCATCTTCCTCTCTGCAGTAGCCTGTGGCTCCTGGAGTCCTGGTTCCATCTTACATTAATTTGGGCTCTAGAGGAAAGAAAAACAGATGCCTCCCACCCACAATTTCCATGAGAGYGGAGCTGGAAGACCCCTGAGGTTACAATACCACTCTGCCCACCCCAGAGGTCTAGACACAGAATACACCTACTGAAAAGTTGTAAGGCCTGCTTTTAGGGAACTCTCGGGGTRGGAATCTCACACTCTGCCTGATAACAAATGCTTTCCTTTCTGTTCTAGGTACTTAAAAAAAACTTTAAAAAATTTTTTTGAAATAATTATAGACTCACAAGAAGTTGCAAAAATTAACAGAGTAGTCCTATATACTTATCACTCAGCTTCTCGAGGCATTTTACATAATGTGTTACATTATCAAGAGCAGGGAATTGACATCAGCACAATGCACTTAACTAAACCAATACAATTAACTTGATTATAGACTTTACTCAAATGTCACCCACTCTCTCTCTCTCTCTGTGTGTGTGTATGTGTGTGCATACACATGCTCAAGGTTCTATAAAATTTTTATTAGATCTAGAGGGTTTTTTTAAATTTTGAGACACTTTCAGATTTACATATAGCTATTAAAAAAACAAGACAGATCCTGTACTCTCATTCCCTCTTGGTAATGTCCTCCAAGATTATACCATGACCGAGACATCCCTGCAGGAAGAAT
>BDUI01003577.1:28392-43917 GCA_002335545.1 Apodemus speciosus
GTGTGTGTGTGTGTGTGTGCGTGTACAATCCCATGACCCACCACACACGCACAGAACAGTGCATTCACCGGCTCTCTTCCCGAACGTAGTTCATGGATCCCTCTGCTTTTCACTTGAATATATTAAGACTTCTGCTTCTTAGTCACACGTGATAAATACAATGTTTATGTTCCCTTTTCAGTTTGTTTTTGCTGGATTTTGGTGTCCAGATTAAACAGAGCCTTCAGAGATTAGTGGGACACTTTCCCTGTTTCTGAGCTCTGGGGCAGATAGAGATGCCTGTCTTGTCGGTGTGCATTAGCTATCACCTGACACCTGTGGGGAACGGAGCACCCTGAGATGACCTTTCTGATTTTCCCCATTCTTTCTGTACTATCAGATTCCCACACTTGTTTTCTGTTACACTTTATGAGTTGACAAAGGTAGATGTTTAACTAAGTCAGTATATGTAGGGTCATAGTGGCTTTTCTCATAGAAGAAGATACTGTAAGCCCCACATGTCTTTTACCAGCTGTGAATCCTAGGTGGGCTTCTTACTGTTCTAATTCCACTGTCTGGTCACACAGTTCAATAATTTCTACTCGCAGGGTCTGGAAATGGTAAATGAAATATGGGGTCATCATATTAGAAAACCAAGTAGTTGCATGTAGTGAAAATGAAAAAGACTGGAGATATAGTGTCCCTGGTGGAATGCCTGCCTAACGTACGTGACACCCCTTGTCAAGCCCCTGCATTACATAAAGCAGGAGCAGGAGCAGGAGCACGTGCCTGTGATACCAGCTCTTGGCGAGGGTTATAGATCAGAAGTCCTGTCCCTGGCTGTAAGGCAGTTTGAGGCCAGCTTGGCATACGTGGGCCCGGTAAGTGGGAGGAGGTGCTTGGTGGCAAGCCTGATGCCGTGAGTTTGAGCCCTGAGACCCACCTGGTGTGGAAGTGACCCAGTTCCCACAAGTTGTCTATGACCTCCACAAGTACACCTTGGCAGGTGCCCCCAGGCCTGCAAAAAACATGAAGTAAAGACGGAAAAAAAAGTTTCCTAGTAATGAACTATCCCGTGCTTTTCAGATGTAATTTGTTGTTGTGGCTGTTGCGATTATGCTTTGGCTTAGTAAGAACAAACCCAAGGGGACAGAGTGATGGCGCTTGGCTGGCTTCCACTGAGTCGGAGGATTGGTAAAAACTCCAAGGCTATCTATTTAATTTTGGCAGTCAGGTCTTTCCAAACACTTGAGTCTTTTGAGGCAGGGAAGGAAAACAGAGGAAAGTCAGAGTGCAGAGACCTGCACTAGTTAGCCTTGTGTTATCTGTCATCGTTACCTGTTACCTATTTGATTTCAGACAAGTGAGCTTCTCTCCACAAAAGGGGATGACAACACCTGTTCTATAGGTTAGTCGTGAGGAAGGCGATGATTTTATTGGTATTTGAATGCTTTCTCTTCTCTATCTTTTTCTTTTTTTCCCTCTTTTTGCAAATAATTAGTGACCAACCAGCTTACTTGGATCAATAAAATGATCTGTAGGCCCAAGTCAGAGATGTAGACTATGTCACACTTGATAACCATTGACCTACCTGCTCAGATCCTTAGCAAAAGAGCTGATATCGTCCCCACCTGACAATTCCTGGCCAGGTCTTCATTCATTACACCCACCCCTTGTGGTGGGGGTAGTGGGTCCTCAGTACAGGGACTTAAGTGTAGTGTCCTGCAAACTGAAATACTGACGTACAAACAGCCCATCCAGGGTCGAAGGAGACTGCTTATTTATTAATGAGTTCCATGAATAAAATACAGATAGAGAATTGCTAATGTGTCCTAATGTCTGCTTGAGAGTGGCCTTCTTCTTTTCTCAATACTTTGTTTTGCCCATGATTGTTTTACCTACATAATTTATTACTTAGTACTCATTCCATTTCCAGTTTGCTCAGGTAGAGAGTGTGGGGTAGAGGCCCTAAAAGGAAGCCCAGTGTTCTCTGGCAGTGGGGGTGTTAAGACCCAGACAGGACAAGTCTCTCGAAGTTCAGGATTTGCAGAAACTGCAGATTCTTGGAAAGAAGTTGAGAGAATCTGCATTAGAATTCTCTGTCTCCTCTGGACTTGCAGAGTCATTTAGAAAGGAGCCTGGCCTTGTCAGCTGGTTTGTAAAGAGCTATTGATTATATTCTCGAAAGATGGTAATATTGTTTTTCCTTTAATAGGGAATGCTAGAGCGCTTGCTTCTTCAGCTTCATTGATTGGATATCTTGGCATGCTTTGAGTGAGGGATATGCAAAACTAAAAATGGTATTGGAAGATCACAAATGAAATTGATGCCTAATAATCCCACAAAAGGATTGGGAAACTCTGTGGAGGCTTCAGCTCCTACTTAAAGAGGGTGGGAACTGCAGTGTTTAGGTTAGAGAGAACTTTTGCCAGGGTGAGCTCAGTTGCACCATGAAGATTTTCACTGACATCGAGTGAGTCTTTTTCTTTTTTCTTTTTGGAGAATGCCAAACACATTGGGAGTCTGGGTAGAAGAGGCGGAACTTGTCTTCATAGAGCTTATCCTTTCAGTGGGAGGCAGGGGATGGGAATGCCAAGTGTACTGACAGAGGGCTGTCAGAGTTTGTGTCTGTCCTTCGTAAGAGCAGTGTACTGACCTGGGCTTGGGTAAAGTGTCACCAGCCTCCTGAGGAACACCGGCAGGGACCACGGCACCCTTTGAAGGTGTGACTGTGCATCATTATCTCAGTTATTCTGTAGAAGTGACTTCGCTTCCTAGGAGAAGTCTCCTTCACGAAGTCTTCCCTGTGGCCTGGGTTTCCAGACTCTTAACGCTGGCTCCCAAAGCCAAAGCTGGATCTAAACCACCTCAGGGTGACTCAGTAGGCCTCCTGCTGAACTCTGGCCTCTTTCTTAGCCCCAGCCTTGTGTTCCCTGCTTTACAGTTTTAATAGTTTATACATTTTATGTCCTTAATCCATTTCAGAGCAGCGTGTGGTATAAATACACACACACACACACACACACACACACACACACACACACACACACACAGACTCCATGGGACGGGAAGGCATGAGTACATGAATGCAACCAGACTGATTTGTCAGGGGCCAAATATGGTGACTGGGCCTTGCTCCCCAGGTCAGTGTGGCGGTAGGAGCCCTGAGCTGGTCTTGCTGTCAAGGGTGGAGACCAGACAGCATGAGCGTTGGTGCTTGCTGTCCCTGCTGTAGATAAGATACATGGCATGCTAAAAAACACAGTAGGTGGGTGGCTTTTAAGTTTAGATTTTTCAGGGCGGAGGCCAGTTTGAAGAAGCAGCTGACAGAGTGCTGGATTGGCAAGCAGTTAGGATCCAAGGACATTTCAGGAGAAGTGATGTTGGTGGGAAGAGTCTCAACACATAGTAGAGGAGACAGCACTTCCTTTAATCTCTGAATTTTGATTTCTTGGCTTTCCCACTCCCTACATTACTTTCACAGTTTATCTTAATCCAAGCCCTTTTCGTTTTAAAAGTTAGTTTTGCTTTGAATAGGTAATGCATGCATAGACTTCAGTTTATATGAGGTAGGAAGACACCTGAGGACTTACTTTTATTCTTGTTCCTTGAACACTGTCCTGTGTGAAGCTGCCAGTCTTAGAATGTTCATGTGCCCTTCCAGAAGAATCTGTTTTATGCAAGTGTGCTTTCTTAGCCTTTTCACATTAAAGACACCTCAGACCCTGTCCCCACACTGTCTTTCAGGACAGTGCGCACACTATCTGAACCTTGGCTTATTCTCTTCATGCCAGTACATGAAGGGCTTTGTTCTCCTCCCCCGCCCATTCTCCTTTTACCTCTCCTCTCATCTCCTTTCCTCTCTTCTCCTTCCCCTCCATCTCTCCATTTTTTCTCTTCCCCTTTCCTCCTGTCCTGCCTCTTTTTCTTTCTTTGGAGACAAGGTCTCATGTAGCCCAGTCTTGTCTRGACCTCTGTATAGCTGGAGWTGACAACAAACTCCTGATCTTCCTGTTTCTACCTCCCAAGGTCTAAGATTATTGGTCTGAGTACTGCACTTGGATTGTTTATATGCTTTGCTGAGATGAGCCTTGCTGTGTTACCTGTGAGCTACACTGGGTTCACATGGTGAGCTACGCTGGGTTCACATGATTTTCCTGCCTTAGACTACCACACAGCCGAGACTACTAGTGTATGCCACACTTACAATTGTCTTTTWAAAGATGTGTGTGTATGTGTGTGTGTGAGGAGTATAAGTGTGTGTGTATGTGTTGTGTGTATGTTGTGTGTGTGTTGTGTGTTTGCTACAGGGGTCAAACTCAGCACCTCATGCAAGACAAGTGTTTGCCTTGCCTCACCAAGTTTCACTTTACCCTGACCTTATCTTACAATGGTAGATTAGTGAAAGCCAAGCCACAGTGGCGTGTTACTGGTGCTRAACTTATTAGGTACCATCCGCCTCACCACTCACTGCCCCTTCTCTGGCCGTGACCCCTCCCAGGATACTACATTGCATTGCTACTTGTCTTTTGGCTCGGCCCTGTAGTTTTGGATGACCCCAATAGTTTTGAGGTGAAAACACCCCTGAGTGTGTGTCTGAGACTTTGCTCATCCCAGCCATGCTATGGGCGTATCTGACAAATCCTGATATTTCTGTAAGCATTCCACTTACTTTATGTAAGCCTTGCCTTGTGACAGACACGGGGTGATTTTGTGAGTTGAAATGGCCGAGAGGGTGGATATGGGAGCTTGGTCGTCTAGGTCCAAGCCCTCACTCTGCCCCAGCAATGGGGTCTTGGATTACCTTTTCCCGGCCTTTTCTCCTGCTACCCACCTCACAGGAGTTGTGGTAAGATTAAATTAGCAAATGTGTGAGAAGCTTAGGTGAGTGTCTGCCCTGATTCTGATGCTGGATAAGTGATTACTCTGATTAAAATTGTACAGTTTTTGGATGTCAGAATAATACTGTAATCAATTCCTTTTGTTTGCTTGCTTGCCTTGTTTTGTTATTTCACAGATAATGGGAGGGACAGTACTTGTCAGAATATTTCCAGAAACTGGATTTCAGGTCTCGATTAGTTAGAGTTCTTTAAAGGAGCAGAGCTGATAGAATGAATACAGTACTCAAAGGGGATTTCAGACTGGTTTACAAGATGCAGTCTGGGCAGCCCAGTCACGGCTGTCTCGCAGTCACTCAGTAAGTATGTCTGGATGCACTGGATGTCTGAGCGTTCTAACACTCAAAAGCCTGAAGGATGCCTGGAGAGCTGCTGGTCTTCGGTCTGTGTTAGAATCCCCAAAAGTTGGTCCTGCTGTGTGGAAGGAGAAGCTCAGCAACAGGAGATGACCTTGCCATCAGGAGTGAGAGCCAGCAGGCACAGACAGGCTCCTTCTGCCGTGTCCGTCCATGTGGGCTGCCACCAGAGTGTGCTGCCTGGAGAGAAGTTGGGTCTTGCTCCTCATAACCTGGTTAAGGAATGTCTGTTACAGATGGCCTGGGCTTCAGTTGACTCTAGACACAGTCAAGTACACCACCAGGGTTAGCCGTCCTGAGATTCCTGGTACTTGCAGCTCTTCCCTTTGACATACTCCTGGATACCCTCCGCGCAGGCACTAGTCTGCCTATCGATTGACCAGGGGTATCTGGGAAGAGTGGTGTTAGAGCAGTGATTGTGTAACCGAATTATTTGATCTTTGTCTATCCTTTGGCGATTTCTTTTGTTATGAGTTAATTTGAGTATCTTTTTAAACCGAGGTATTAAGGGTTCAGGATTTGCTTATGCCTATAATCCTAGCGCTTGGGAGACTGAGACAGGAGAATCACCATTGAGTTACGCTGTGTTAAGGCTAGCTTGGGCTATACAGCGAGATCCTATCTCAGACAAACAAACAAGCAAAACTTTGGTTTGGATCTTGTTCGTTCAGAATTTACTTGTTCTTCATTACTTGGGAAGTGACAGGAAACGATGAGGTGAGGACTGACTTGGGAAAGACTAAAATACCGTGGCCTTAGGGCATGCCAGTTGAGCATTCGAATTCCATCTGGCTGACTCCTGAACTGGCAAGCCTGGTGACTGGGGATGCTTTGGAGACTTATGGGAGTGGCCCTGTTGCTCTGCAGATTTGTAATTGACCAAGAAGGCTGCCAGGAGAGGGCTGGAAGCACAGTTTATATAAAGTAAAGCTCAAAAACACATCAGTCTGACATAATTTATAACATGCAGATTTATTATTTTGCATAATAATTAGGCACGAAAGCTCTTTGCATATATAAAACCATGATTAGCAATAACAGAGGACTTGTAGATGTTCTCCTGCTCCCTCGGCCGTTGGCAGGCAGCACTGCAGCTGATACCTTCTCCTGTTCAGTAGCATCCTCAGTAGCTGTCCTCTGCCCAGCCGTGGTCCATTGCCTTCCTCCCCTTTTCCCACTGCTTAGAACAAGAGCAGAGTCTGTTTTCCCAGCTTGCTTCAGTTTGGGTGTCTTTGCTTTTGTCTTCTTCAGCCCTGGTCATGCTGGGCAAAAGCTTGGGTGTAACATGCCCATCAAAAGCAGAAGCCGAGCCCCAGCATGGTGGTGTTGAGGAGGTGGGAACCCTAAGCACTGGGGCCATTGGAGGCAAGTCCCAAAGGAGTCTGGGGAACACTCTTGGTGCTGAGTACACAGTTCTCCTCTGCTTACCTGCCATAACCTGCTACCTCACCCTCTGTGCTTACAAGCAGCGGGCCCCATAGAGGACAACCTCCAACACTAGCCAGAATCACCTTTTCTCTTGACAAGTAGCGTCTGTGCTGTTTGTCCGAGTGATGGGGAGGTGCTTAGTTCTCAGCTGGCTGGGGTTAGCAGGCCAAGTCCTTTGCTGTTTCTGAAATTTGTCTCTTGTGTTGGAGAGTCTGCGAGGTGAACCCAGCACATTACGTGTGCCTCCTACTTAACCTTCACAAGACGTACATTCCAGCACCAAGGAACACATCACTGGCACTTAGAGCTGACACAAATGTGACCACCATGCTGAGGGAAGGAAAGGGGTGTTGAATCAGGGCGGGAAGTTAACACTTGAGTGGGATCTGAGTCTGGTTTGAAGCCTCAGGGGCTCAGCCAGATGGAAGCAGACCTGTTTCCTTCATCAGACCCAGCTGAACCCAAAAGCTACAATTTCTCTTAGTTGCCTTAAAATACAGTTCAGTCAGCCCTACTTAATCAGAGAGGGCAGACTCCTGGGGACTGGGGATACCGTCCACACAGATACCCTGGAGCACTTAGGAACCAGGAGGGAGTTTTTTGGTGGCTGAGAAGACAGGTGCAGATTTTACAAATGTGGGTGGGGCTTGTCATGCCTTTATCCAGACAAGAGCTCTGTGCTAAATACCTCCCCTGTGGGAAAGATGACAAAGCCCTTTCAGGATCTGGGTTTATAGCAAGAAGAAGGTACTGCCAGGGCTTTGTAATTTAGCATTTGTATCCCACTTACATCCTAAATACTCGAGAACTACTAGGCTAGAAACTGGGAGGCAGGATGTGTTAGGCCCTGGGGCAGCTGACTTACACAGATGAGCAAACTTGGATTCTGTTCTGTATACACAGTTTCTATTACAGTGTCCTTTGAGTGAGGCTGTTTTTGTACCTTGGAACTATTCAAGCCCAGCAGTTACTCATATCTTAGTGTGAGTCATCCAAGCAGATATTTGTTTTTTTTCTCCTAATACTTCCTTGAGATCAGATATTTTAGAAAAAAGAATGCTGGTAAGAGAGACTTCTATGATTTACATCTGTTTTTGTTTGTTCAGGCTGCTATTTATATCTGGCTTGTTTGTTCAGCATGTATTCTGGGGCGTCGTGAGCAATACCGATGTGCTTCTGACACTTCTAAAGGCTGAAGCATCTGAAATAAAGCAGTGTCAAGTTTGATGTCTAGTGTGATGCATGGATGGCATCTTCTTGTTGTGACCTTGCTTGGAGGAGGGCAGGAGGGCCCTTTTTGGCATCTCTCTGGTGTCACTGGGCATTGCACTCAGGGACTTAAACATGCAAGGCCAGATGCTCTCCATCTGTGTCCATGGCCCTCTTAGCATTTAAAAACGTGAGAGAGTCTTAGGAAGTGGCCTAGGCTGGCCTTGAGCTCACTTTGCAGCCCAAGTAGACTCCGAACTTCAGGTCCTCTGTGGTTGTTTTCTGCCTGGCTGTGGTTGGAGTGCAGGTCAGTGACATCTCTCTCAGGAGGGTGTTGGTTCTGTCCTCATGGCCTAGTCATTACGAGAGGCCCATCGCCTCAGAGGTCACGTTGAGGGTAAGGACTTTTGAGGGCACACAAGCACTCAGTGTACAGCATATCTGTTGTGCAGACTCGTGCGTGGCACTTCAGTTGCTTTGGTGACATTGGAGCACAGGCTGCTGGAGGGAAGCATTGGTGACACGCCCACCCATATATGGTCATCACTATGTCATGTGATTCAGTGATTCAAGTCATAGAAGAACTGAGATGGCAGTGCTGAAGATTGGACACAGGGCCTTGGGTGTACAAATATGTGTTCTGCCACCTAACTACAGCTCAACACCAAGTAAACTTAAGCAAGCAAAAAACAAAATGTGTTTTATCCCAATCAATTATAAACAGTGCCTACTTAGCCAGTAAGAAATGTGCTCAGTGGAATCTGCTAATGGGAGCCCAGTTCTTACATCACACACGCTCAGAGCTGGATCAAGGCTAACGTCTGCCATCGAGGTTGTCCTGTGAATTGCACCTTTGCCCCTTTCCTTTGGTCACCCTCTTCCTGCAGGTTATTTAGAAACTGCTCCTTAGTTTTGAAATAGTTGAAAATTTATTTCCCTTTCATCATTGTTATCATTGTTTCTGATTTCTAGCTGGGTTTCATTGTAATCAGAGAACATTCAGTCTGATCTTAGTTGTTTCAAGTTTACTGGGGCTTGGCTGGGGTCAGTGGATGTGGTCCATGGATATTTTGAAAGACAGGTACATTCTACTATTTGATACATTGTTCCATAAATGTTGATTAGGAATTGTGGCTTGATCTGGAGCTGTTGGGTTCTTTATTGTTGATTTTCTGTTTTATGAACTTTTAAGGGGCTAGGACAGGGTGACAGAGGGGGGAAGTGGAATCGGGGGAGAGGGAGAGGAGGAGAGAGGTGGAGGACATGCAGTGGGGGGAGAGGAGAGGAAGGCATGGAGGACGCTGCCCGCTGAGTCTCCAGGTAGCTGTTGGGTACCTTTGCAGTTCTGGTTTGCCACGTGTTCTCCAGACTTGCTGGTTGTGGGTCATGTGTAGGTGTGCAGTATCATGAGTTAGCACTCTTGAAGTAACGTGCTTCTCTGTCTGAGGTTTCTTCGCTCAGAAGTCAGCTTTATGTGTTATTAGAGGTCATCCTTTATTCCTTTGGTGACTGTTTTTTTAATTTTTTTTATTCTTTTATTTTCAGCCTGCCTCTGTAGTTATTCTGTAGTGAGCTTACCTTGGGGTAGATGGTGTGTGTTATGATCTCACTCAGGAGGCTGAGGCAGAATCTCATTTCAGATTGTGCCTGAGGTACAGAGTAAGTGCAGGGCCAGCTTAGATATTGTCTTAAAGCTACAGAGAAGAAAGAGATGAGGCTAGCCCATGCATGGGTCAGTAGTGGAGTGATGGCCTCGTGTGCTTGAGGCCCTGAGCTCCACCGCAGTGGCGTAGATGGTTTGTTACCTTTGTTAGAGGCAGCCGCAGCTGGGTGGGGTTTCTTGACCCAGTCTGTTGTCTCTCTCAGTGTATTTGGATTAATATACCTAATGTGTGTGTCGTGCAGTCAGGAAGCAGAGGGGTGGAGGCTGGCACCCAGCTCAGATCCTTTCATTCCGGCCAGGATCTCAGCCCTCAGAACGCTGATGCCCACATATAGGAGTGTGTTTTCCATCCCAGTAAAATCAGTCTAGAAAATTCCCAGAAACTTGTCTCTTCGGTCCTGTCAGTGTTCAGTATCACAACATGTAACTTCCTGTAGTACACTGTTGCCTGCCGTTTTACTAGTATGGCGACATACGAAGCTTGGGCCCCTCTCTTTGCCTTTGCTGTGTTCTGACAGACCTCCTGGCGGAATAGCTTAGAGGAGGAGAGATTCATTTGTACTCCTGGTTTCATATTTCTGGTCAGTTGTGGCAGGCAGGTCCTGGAGGAGTTCCAAGCAGCAGGGACATCCCACACTAGTTCTTCACTTCCTGGGCACCAGAACACCGAGTGCAGTGGCAGGAACTGAAGGCTGGGCTGTGATTTTCAAACCCCTAGAGTTTTGCTTCCACCAGCTAAGTCCCGCCTCCTAAAGGTTTTGCTGACCCCCCCCCCCCATGCTTTATATTACTTCCTGTACGTAAAACCGGTTTGCTTTAACAAGAAAAGCATATTCATCTGTGCTTTTGTGTATCACGTTTTCCCTCATGAGGTACAGTGCCCTTTGCATTAACACTGGCCTCACTGAACCCGTCTTTAAAGCTGTGTCCATGCTGACATCCTTCTCAGCCACCTTCCTCTCCCATCCCTTAAGTGTTTCCTTGGGCTCGACATACTTTTGTTGAGTAGGTTTTTGGGTTGACAACCATTTTCTTTTCCTTCAGCGTCTGAAAACTATTGYGCTGCCTCCTTCTGCCTACCGTGGCGTCTGAGGAGAGGCCTGCTGCCATTAAGTTGTTTTTCAGAGCACCGGGTAAGATCCCATCTTTCTTTGAATGTGTTCTTTGTCCTGGGTTTTCAGCAGAGTAGAATCTGTGGCTTGAGGCAGATGTCTTAGGCTCTGTCCTCTTCAGGTTTCCCTTAACTTCTTGAACCTGAGCCTGTGTTCTCTTGCCAGATCAAAAGCGGCTGATTTCTCCTGTACAGTTTTACTCCCTCCTCCTGCTCCCCCACTTCTGGGACCAGGCTGATTTCCTCCTGTTAGGAGTCTGTGTAGTGCCCGAGTATCTCACTGAGATGTCTCACCTGTCCTGGAATTACAGCACTGAGTGGTGAGCCAGCCTTGATTTTTAGCTGTTAATTTTCAGTGCTATTATTATTTTTTATTATTATATCATTAGCTTCTCTTGTTTTCATGATTGTTTCACTTTGTTTTTTGAAGCATCACTATTTAGTCTATTTAACTTGTCATGTATCCTAGTTGGCCTCAATCTTCTGATCCTCCTGCCTCAGCCTTCTAAATTCTTGGATTATAGRCACTACAGGCATGTGCCACTGTGCCTAGCTTCCCTTTCCATTTCTTGTAACTTTTGTTTCTTTGGTGAAACTTTGTTTTTTAAATTTGTTTTAGCCATGCTCAACATTGATTTTTGGAAGATTTTTTGGGTTTTTGTTTGTTTGTTTCTTGGTTTGAGACCAGGTCTCACTGTGTTGCCAGGTTGGTCATCTAATTCCTGGATTCAGGTGCTGTCTTTCCTCAGACTTCCAATTACTGATAACATAGCCATGCACCACTATGCCCAGCACCTAGGCTCCGTTACAGACTTTGACAGGATTCTACTGTGATCTTCACGTGGGCGCCACCTCTCAGGGCAGGGATATGGGATGTAGGCAAAGCGAAACTTTTGGCTCTTTGTAGCCTTTCCTGTGTGTGTCAAAGGTTTTGGTGTGTTGGTCAGCCCCGCTGTTGGTGTTGTCGGGCTGGGCCTTTCACTGTTGAGTCTGAGAAGCAGTGATGGAATAGGAACTCCACAGAACTCAAGTTAGGCTGGGTCTCATGGTCCCCACCAGGCTATTGTCTGTCTCTTTCACCAACTCCTTATGCTCGTGTTAGGTAATATCTGTACTTTCAGCTGTACCTAGGATGAGGAATAATAATACTAATAAGTACTGGACTCAGTTAATACCTTAATATTTTAATATATTAGTTCTTAGACTTGGCCAATAATTTTGAACACATTGTGGCTAGCTTTGGGGCCTTGGATTAAATCCTGTGCCCTGGCCCAACCCCTGGATTCTGGTTCAGCTGATGTAAAGGAGTCCTTGGCTTTGACAGTTGTTGAAAATTCTCCCAATAACTCTAAGGTAGAGTCTGATTGTATGAGTGAAAACTTGTGGTTTCTGTTGCTTAAAATGTCTGTATTGGAATGCTTCCATCTGCAGCCTTAAAGTTTGTCTTTTAAAGTTTTTGCCTTAACAGTTTGTTTTGAAAATTCTGCTGTGAGTTGTAATGGTTAGTACTGTCAAGTTGATAAAATCTAGAGTTATCTGGCAGACAAGCTTCTGAGCAAGTCTACAAGGGATTGTCCTGATTGCATAAATTGAGAGGGAAGCCTTGCCCATGTGGGTGGTCCCGGGTGCCTGACCCCTGCTGCTTGCAGATGAGCGTGCAGTGGGAGCAGCTACTGCCAGGCTTGCCCCTTCTCTGTCATGCTGTCATCCCTTGAACTATGAGCTAAAAAACTCTGTGAAGTTGCTTCAGTAAGAGTATTTTTATTACAGAAACAGGAAAAGAAATCAGGACACTCATCCCGCACATGGCTTACTTAACCTTGGTATAGGAAGCATTATATGAAACAGTATTTGTTTTGCAAAGAGAAAGCAAGAGTTTATGAAAATAGATGTCCACATTCATTAATTCTCTTGCTCCTTTGACAAAATAGCTGTCACACATGTGGCGAGCAGGGCTTCAGTTTCAGCTTACAGCTCCAGGGTCCAGCTGTCATGGCGGCCGAGGCCAGGCTGCTCTCAGAGAGCAGAATGTAGAGAACTGTACCCTACTCACTCGCCCTTTGCATGCATCCAGGGCCCAAGCCCAGGGGATGGCTCTGCCCTTGGGGAGGGTGGGCTATCCCTCTCCAGGGAGGGTGGGCTATCCCTCTTCATTTAACCTTGCAGACATGCCCAGAGACTTGCTTCCACAGCGATTCTAAATCCACCAGGTTGCCAATCAGTATTATAACTATTGTAATGTTTTTAGGCAACTCAAAAATGATAAAATCTTACATTAAATTTTCAAAGACTTTTAATTCTTTAGAGTTTTTAAGAAGGTACTTATAGGAACAGTAAAGAGACAATAACATTCTCTGTATATATATTATTTAAACAAAGTCAACTATGTATTTGCTTGCTATTTATTTTGAGACAAGGCTTACCCTTTAGCTCATGATATACTGAGTTTGCTGTTAGCTGAGGATAGTTCCTGCTTGGGTTCTTCACCTCTCCCCTTCCTGGTTGCTTGAATTACAGAGTACATCACCACGTGTCACTGAAATTCATACTAGTCTATTTTTTAAGACCATTTTTCGTGTAGCTTAGACTAACCTCTACCTCACTCTGTGGCCCAGAGGCCTTAACCTGTCTCTCATCATAGACGTGTGGCGCCATGCCCAACTCCAAGGTAATCTTAATCTGACTTAGAATTTCTTTTGGCCCAAACAGTAACCTGTGTAGCTACTAGGAGTCTAAGCATCTCAACTAGTTACGGACAAGGGATTTACAGGTAGATATTGGAAATGGACACTGAGCGTGGCACACTGTAGGATCTTGTGACAGTACTGTATGCAGGTAGCTTTGGCTTCTCCTTGTAAAAGCAGTTCAGCCTAAGAAAAGAGGGACAAGTCAGAGGAAGGAAGAGGAAAGAAAAGAGGCCAGATAATAGAGAACACAGAGATAAAAAACAGGAGGACAGATAAGAATTCAATTAACTTATGGGACAGTGTCTTTCCTCGGAGGAAGACGTTTGGTGTTCTAGTTCTTTATTTTGGGCATGCGTGTTTAGCTCAGGGCTTTGTATATGACCTCTATAAGTAAGACACATGCAGGATTATAAAATGATACTACCTTATCTCTAATTAGTTGTACATCAAACATCAGATGTCCGTTTTCTTAAAGGAGCCTTGCCTGAGGGGCTTGCTACCCAGGAGCTACAGCTCTGTAGGAGGCTTGAGGAGTGGCAGGGGCCAGCACTCCATCACTGTCAAGTTCTGTCAGCTTTTGGTTTTCTAAATGTAGTAGATGCTTGTGGGTTTTTTAATGTGTTTTTATAGAATCTAAACCTTTTCTGTATTTTAAGTGATATAATTACTTACTATCTACAATATCATTTCAAGATTTCTGCACCATGATTGGATCTCCATTTTTGTGTCGGAAGTAAGGTTGCCGGCTTCGTGGACTCTTGTTTTGTGGAGGTTGGCCAGTCTCTGTACCTCAGCTCTGAGGGAGGTTTGACATTTTCATGATACTGGAAGTAGGCCTGTTGCTGTGTTAGGCATATGGGGTCTAATTATCCACACTTGTTCTGGAATAGAAAGGCTGTCATGATTTCTACAAAAAGCAAAGTCTTATGATAACGAAACATTAAACAGCTTCTCTAGGGAGTTGGAGACTTACATCAGGTAGGCCCTTCAACCCGGCTTCCATTTGTGAGACCTACACAGTGGGAGGAGGGCTGATTCCCACAGGTCGGCCTTCGACTTTCTCCTGAGCACTGGGCAATGCGTCCCCCCCCCAACCCCCGAAAAAATTAAATAAATGTGGCTAAAAAAAAAAAAACCCTCCAGATTACCTCAGCTATTTTTCGTACTGTGTTCCTTGTCTGTTGTAAATGCTCAGGACTTGGGGTGGGGAGGGGTTGACCAACACAGTGGTCAGTGGAATGGGCTCAGTCCTGCCCTGCTGGAGCAGAGGCATTGAGTGGATGCTAAACGCCGTGTCGGCTCTGAAGGGAGCACACAGGAAGGACAAGGTGGGCCAGGGTGAGTCCTGTAAGCCACAGAAGAGCAGTGCGCAGTGGTCGTTAGCAAGCCTGAGAAATGTCAGGAAGACCACACCTCCCAGGGCAGGGCTAACCTCTGTGATCAGGGGTTTTCACATTTACGCACTGTAGGATTTTTTTTCCCAGAGTTTAAACTTGGATTGCTGTGTTACTAATAACTTAAGAATGTCTGCTTTAAGACTGAGATAATTCCATTTTCTCCTGTATTATATGCAGCAGAAAAAAGGGCAGCTAAAATTGATAAAGTTTCCTTTAACTTCTTTTCTGATACAAGATTATGCATAATGGGTTTGGTTTTAGAACCAAGACAGCAAGATTCATGACTGATTAGGTTTTTAATAGAATTAAATTTAACGTCGGGAGTCACGTCTTTTAAACCATTTGGACAAAAAGATGGTTATTATCCTTAAATATGAAGTAGCACTGCACTTGGTTCTTATGTTATTTTTACTGACAGTGTTAATTTCCATCTCAGCTCATGATTTAAAGTCCGGGACAATGGTATCTGTACTGGCTAGTTTTATGTCAGCTTGACTTAAACTAAAGTCGTTTGGAAAGAGGGAAACTCTTGAGAAAATACCCCTACCAGATTGTCCCGCCGACAAGCCTATAGTGCATTTTCCTAATTAGTGATATACGGGAGGGCCCAGCTAATTGTGGGCTAAGCCACCCCTGAGCAAGTGGTCCTGGGTTCTAGAAGAAAGCATGTTGAGCTGGGCGTGGTGGCGCACGCCTGTAATCCCAGCACCTGGGAGGCAGAGGGCAGAGGCAGGTGGATTTCTGAGTTCGAGACCAGCCTGCTCTACAGAGTGAGTTCCAGGACAGCCAGGGCTACA
>BDUI01003577.1:53753-70452 GCA_002335545.1 Apodemus speciosus
CAGCCATACCACTCCTGGGCATATATCCAGAAGATTCCCCAGCATGCAATAAGGATACATGCTCCACAATGTTCATTCCAGCCTTATTTATAATAGCCAGAAACTGGAAAGAATGCAGATGTCCCACAATGGAGGAATGGATAAAAAAAATGTGGTATATATACACAATGAAGTACTCTTCAGCCATTAGACACAATGAATTCATGAAATTCTTAGACAAATGGATGGAGCTGGAGAACATCATACTGAGTGAGGTAACCCAGTCTCAAAAGAATACCCATGGTTTGCACTCACTGATAAGTGGATTTAGCCTAGAATCTTGGAACACCAAAGACATAATCCACCTACCAACGGATGTCCGACAAGAAGGAAAGAGTGGACCCTGGTTCTGGAAAGACCCAATGCATCAGTGTAGGGGAATACCAGAACAGGAAAGTGGGAAGGGGGAATGGGGGAACAGAGGGAGGAAAAAGGGCATGTGGGACCTTTGGGGGGCGGGGAGCCAGGAAAAGGAAAATGAAATGTAAATAAAGAATATATCCAATTAAAAAAATTAAAAAAGGGTGGTGGAGAGACATGTAAGAAAGAGTGCACAAGCACATGCCCGTGCTGATATGCAGTCAAAGCACGTGCGCCTCAGCAATGGCTGTGTGGATGCTCGTGTTGGCTTGGAAAGCCCCACTGGAGAGAGAATGTAAAAGATTAAAATGTGTTATCTGACAGTTTCATACATGTGCATAATGTATTCTTGTTTCTCTTATTTTCCTCCCTTCCCTGTCAACCCCCCAGTTCCTTTCATGGAATGATAAGGTTTGGTTTTATTTTGTGACCCATTTAGTTTAAGCAGGGCCATGTGTGTGGCAGTCAGGTTGCCTTTTCTATGTTTGTATTTGACTGCAGTGCGGCGGTCTGAAGTCAGCGCCAGTGCCCTCATGACCTCTCCACGCGGTTTATGGATTTTTTGCTGCAGCTTGTTGCCTCAACCAGTCACCTTGTTTCTTTTGCTTTTGTCTATTGCTTTTAGATTTAACATTTCTTTTCTAAAGTGTTTCTTCATGTTCCCAGAATGCTTCTTTAAAGTGAGAATTAAGCTTGGCATGATTATTAAGGCCTTTGCTCTGCTTCTGCTAAGTTTTTTAGCAACTTTCTTGTTCTAGTTTTATTTTTATACTAGTTTATTGTAAATGAAGATACAGAGTCTTCATATTAATGGAGATAGCTTCTGACTACTTGTAATGTGGACTGTTTTGTTCCCTTTTTCCCACAGATATATTATTGACTAAGTTTTTTATTTACTTTACATCCCAATTATAGCCTCCTCCCTCCCAGGGAGGCTCTCTCCCTCTCCTCCCCCATCCACCCCTCCTTCACTTCCCCCCTGAAAGGAGGCCTCCCATGGACATCAACCCGCCCAATCATATCAAGCCAAGCAAGACTTCCACAAGGCAGCCCAGTTAGGGGAAAGGAATCCAAAGGAGGCAGTGACGTCAGAGACAGCCCCCGCCCCACTTTGGGAGTCCCTCATGAAGACTCATCTGTACATATGTGTAGAGGGCCTAGGTCCATCCTACCTATGCTGTCTGGTTGGCAGTTCAGTCTCCATGAGTCCTTGTGGATCAAGGTTAGTTAACTCTGCAAGCTTTCTTGTGGTGGCAGGACTGTTCCTTTAGTAGACTGAAGTAAGGTACCCTACACTGCCACTGCAGGTAAATAGGGTTGGTTTTTGTGATAGCTTTCTTTCCTTCTTTGGAAAGGTCTCTCTCTCTCTCTCTCTCTCTCTCTCTCTCTCTCTCTATTTCTCTCTCTCTCTCATAATAAATGGAGGCACATAATAATGGGAGCAGAAGTAGAACCACAGGAAGGAGAGAACATGGACTCACTCTTTCTCACTGTCTCATAAGAAATGGAATCACGCAATCCTGGAAGCTGAACTGCCCCAGGATCTGCTGTCTGCAATCTGGAGACTCAGGAGAGCCTGTCTGTGCCTTCTGGTCTGAAACTAAAAGCTTGAGAACTGAGAGCAGCAGCGTTAAGTTCCAGGGCAAGGGTGGAAGACTAAGGTTTCTGAGGCAGACAGTTCAACATGAGGCAGACAGTTCAACTTTTCTTTCCTTTTGGGTTCTGTTTGGGCCTTCAGCCTGTTGAGTGGCTCTGCTTGTGAAGGAGAGGGAAGTACTCTTTGACTAATCCTCAGCTCAGATGCTAATGTCTCGAAATACACTCTTGGGCATGTAAGAAATCACATTTAATCAACCACTGACATCCTCTGGCCAAGTTGGTACCTACATACCTTTGAAACTTTGCCCACCTAAGTCTGCCCTCTCGAGCCTGCTTCTGGCCAGCCTTGATAATGATGCTGGCTGTCACAGTTCTTCAGGAGTTTTTCACTGATGGTAGCCTTACCTTTCTGCATGATTTTGAGTTAGTTTCAGGTCTTCTGTTACTGTCCTCTTTCTCCTGTACAGCTTTCCATTCTCCTAGATCCAATCTTTATTATCTAAGGGTTAAAGGGAAATCCTTAGAAATATCTCCACAAAAACATGAGTTGTGTTTTCTACCTCAATTAAAGTTAGTAGCTGGCCTGAAGTTGTATTGCAGATACAGAATTCTAAAGACCTATTGGGAGATGTAGATTTGCGTGGTCACTAATATCTCACCTAATTTGAGTTGTGAAACTATGTCACCTGGTACTTTTCCTCTTACTGAGAACAGAGTGGGCATCTGATTCCTTCACACAATGTATAGTACCAACTAGCATTCACATTGAACTTTGTGTGCTTTGTCTTATGAAGAATAATCCTCTGGGATTTCACCCTTCCCTTTAATGATGTGAAACCCATATTTATTACCGTCTTAGGATTTTCATTGCTGTGAAGAGACACTATGACCATGGCAACTCATATAAAGGTCAACATTTAATTGGGGCTGGTTTACAATTTTAGAGGCTTAGTCCATTATTGTAATGCTGGGCAGTATTCAGGCAGACATGGGCCTGGAAAAGCCTAAAGTTCTACATCTTGATTCAAAAGCAGCCAGGAGAAGACTATCTTCCAGGCAACTAGGAGGAGGGTCTCAAAGCCAATCCTTACAGTGATATACTTCCTCCAGCAAGACCACACCTACTCCAACAGGCCACACCTCCTAATTGTGCCACTCCCTGGGCCAAGCATATTCAGACCACCACAACTCTCCATCCTATATGTTAAGGTAGAATCATCACAACATTTGGGGATGGGGAGCAATTGTTTTCACAAATCCTAAGTAGAATTTTTCATCTCCTAAAACAAAGGTTTTTTGTTTTTGTTTTTGTTTTTGTTTTTTTGTTAAAAAGGCAGTATAACCCCTCAGAATAGAAGTGTGGAAGATGTGTAATTTAGTTAAGTATGATGTTTAGGCTTTTCAAGTATGCCCTTCCTGCCTCACTTGATGTTTTTTAATGCAAATAGAAGTTGCCTGTCAACATAGGATGTAGCATTCACTTTTCTAGTGTGAGGGATTGGGTACCGTGAATGGATTGGTGTCTTCGTGGTTGACAGAGGTGATGGTAGATTCCCAGGCATAGGGAAGACCATGAGGAGGGAGTCAGGAAGAGTGATTGTTTTAGCATTAAGCCTTGAAGCTTCACTGTGTGATCGAGTTTGAGCTAAAAGGGAAATTTAATAGTAGAATTCTGTCATACCATGGAACTAATGCTGAGTGGAAGGCACAGCCAGGATTTGACTCCTGTCAGTTGGCTCCAGATATAATCTAGTTGTAACGATGATCCTGTTCAGGACCAGGATGCAGCAGCCGGGGCTGGACTGGCAGTGCAGTCACTGAAGCAGGAAGTGCTACCTTGGTGCGCTTGGTGAGCATAGGAAGCAGTGGCCCCTTGGAACGAGTCCTTTAAGTCCTACTTTTTCTTTTGGCACCAGGAGCAAAGCCAGGGCCTCATGCATTCTAACTGAGCTATACCCTATTTAACATGCATGCATGTACGCACCAGGAACCTCAGATTGCTTTTTGTAAAATAATTGCTACAGTTTTTCATTTAAAAAATATTTTGCATATTGCATGACCCTATAGTAGATACTTGCTTTAATTTCTGTTGTCACCATCTTGTGTGTAGAGTGTGGTGATTATGGTGATTGATAATTAAAGTGAGCTTTATTGCTTCAAGTATTAGAAGATACATGACAGTAAAAGCTTTTCTTTTTAGCTGTACAGAGGGACCCTAGACTTTCCTCTGCAATTCTCTTATGAATAACAAATCAGATTGTTCTACCAAGTGGCAGTGGGGTAACCAGAGTCAGAAGTCATCTAAATGTTACCAGGGAAAGCATCAGTAGGCGGTAAGCGAAAACCTGCGATAGGTTACGGTGATTACTGCAGTACAAGCTGAGGCAGAACTCGGGGAGTGGGAAATGTGCACTTTAAAGAATCACGCAGCAAGTGTGGAAATATAGACGGGGAAGCATCAGCATGTAAGTAGCAGAGTCGAGTAAGCCGTTCCCAGAGCCTAAAGTTGGAGTTGGCTGAACATAAAGGCAGCTTTAGAAAGTGTCTCTTCATTCGTGGTCCTAATGGGCCAGAGCCCAGAGGACTCAGCAAATGTCCCTGAACTGTGTTATTTAATATGCTATTCAAAGAAAATACACACTCTATTCATAGAGCTTGGGTTAGTTTAAAGTTATCTACTCTTATTCTCTTCTAATTATTTTTCTAAATGGAACCTAAGTGAGAAGGCTGTTGTGTTTGTGAGGAGGGCGTTTAGTCAAGAAGTGCTCTGCACTGGCGAGTGTGGGGTGTGGGTGTGGGCATTCTCCTAGGCCAGCAGACAGGAACATTCAAACAACAGAGACCATGCTTGCTCTGATCTCGGAAACAGTAACTGTGTCTTTATTGACTATATAGGCAGGATACATGGTTATGACATGCAGAGCATATTTTTAAATATTAATATGCAGCATGCACAAAGTTTAGAGTTCTATTTGTCTGACTCAGACTATAGCATTTATGATATTTGTTGATGCCTCACATAGCTGACCTGCCTTCTTGTCTGTCCAGCCACTCCTTACCGTCTGCCTGTCACAGTATGTGCTGTAGACATAATGTTTCCTAGTAATTACCTGAGACAAGTATGTCTCATGGTAGTGGCGACAGAGAGGGGGACTGCTGAGAAGACAGCTACTCTCAAAGGGAGAAAGACATACGGAGCTAGAAGTTTGAGTGCCAAGAGAATGGCAGAGTCAGCCGCAGCTCTGCACCCCTCACGGTGGCCTGCCGCCCTGTCTTCCTCTCCACCTATGGAATTCCTCAGAATAGCGCTCTTCACTGAACCTCAGCCATCCTAATGGGCCCATGCAGTTAGCCTCTACCCACAATCATCCTTTAGATCATCACGGAGAATATGGGAACACTTAAAGGGCACTGCAATACAGTCATACATAGAAAACTAAAATTAAAATGGTTTTGATGGGGGAAACGTTTTATGTGATGGTAAACCTTTTTTACATTATGTAAATAAACAGTCCAAAAATGTCAGTGTATGTTGTAGGTAATATTTCATTTGAACTTCTTTTTTCTTTTTTTTTTTTTACTTTTTCCTATGTGGTACCTAACATACACAAGATTAAAGTTAATTTATCCACTTATTGTTTGGACCTGGGACCTTGAAACATCTCACTGAACCTCCCTTGAGTTGTATAAGAAACTTCAGTGGAGTTCAGCCTAATGGAGTGTGTGTGTGTTGTGGAGAAGAGGAAAACAAACCCCCACCAACAAAGCCAAGCACTTCCCTCTAGAAGCAGGGTCAGGGGAGAAAGGTTTGATGATAGCCCTGAGAACTCAGAGAATTTCCAAACCAGCCAGGTTGCAGTACATGAAGGTGAAGAGGACTGGGACTTGGGATTTGATGAGATGAAAGCCAGCCATTGTTTTACCACACAGTAATTTAAAGTCTTTCCAGAGGATTGTTGTTCTTCCATTTGAAACTGTCAGTATTGTTTTAAAACTAGGTTACCTACCAATCGTACTGGCACCTGTACTAACAAAATGTCCCATGAAGTCCCCAGTGCCATCTGGATGCTGAGACACTCATGTTTGCACAGTTGTGTTCTTGGGTATGGTGAGCCAGGCAGGAAGCAGTCAGCTCTAGTCCTGTGCTTGTGTTCGTTTTTATCTCAAAGATTTTTTTTTAAAAAAAACCAACAGTTGGAGCTATTCCTAACCCTCTTTTAAGGAGAGCTATGTTTCAGTGTTTTCCTGGAAATACAAGGCTACGGAGCCTGTGTTCTGGTTTTGTTCACCACCATTCTGTGTCTACATGATGTAGATTTATTAGAGATGATTTAGTTAGCCTCAGGCAATCCTAATGGGTTTTCTCTGGTTGTTAAAAAAACACTCTTCAAAGAATCTAACTGAATTTTCCAAGCAGACTGGTTGATTTATCCTTATTGAAAGGAGAGTTCCAGTACCCCACACATATCATCAATTATAATCTCCTTTGAAGTGTAATTTGCCGAGCCCTGATTAAAAGGCCTGCAATTGTCCTGTCCTGCTGCTGGGGACATGCTCTGCTGCCCTCTAATGGCGCCCAGTGATGGCAGTTACTGACTTGTGGCCACCTTCAGAGCGCCTCTAGGCGTCCAGAGAGTTGCTGGGGCTTGAGGCTCCATCAGTGGAGTGAGAGCTCAGTAGGGTGTGGCTGTGGGTGTGGGTGTGGGTGTGGGTGTGGCTGCCATCAGGCTGGGGGCATTTGAGAACTTAACAGTGATGATAAGTTCTCAAATGCCAGCCAGATACTAGGTTGTGTGTCTGGCCGCTTTATTTTCTGTGCCGCTGTTCCTTAGTCCCTTGCTGCTTCTGGTCTATGAATGCAAGTGTGTCTAGCACCCAGGCCTGCCTCCGTCTGTGCAGTAGTGGGTGAAAAGGCACGGATGTAAGACGCTGTTCTGTGCTCTCGGGAAGACACAGTGTCAGCATAACCACTTGGTTATCCTTCTGCTCTTTGAACTCAGATCTTGGAAAGGCCTGAGTAGGTGCAGTTATGGGGAGGACTTAGTGCATTTCTGCTTCTCAGATAGTTACTTCTTGCTTTAGACGGAAACCAGTGACATTTACATTTTTGTATTAAATGATTTTAAGATACAAGTTAGTTGCTTACGGCGTTGAGAACCAAAGCAGTTCAAATCCAGAATCCTCCAGAAGCATCTGTGGTTGAAGCTAACATGCAGCCAGGGCTGGATTCTTTTACCCTCAGGAGCCTCCAAGGCACCTCCCTGGCTGTCCTGGTTTTCTGTCCCTTTTATATAATAGCTTTTCATTAATTTTCTTTACTAAATCATGCTCAGAAGAAGCCTGTTTTAATGACCGCATGTGAACTATGAAAAGCACAGTTATGTGTTTCTCAATTTATTTTGTTTTGTTAAGCATGTCCTGCTTTACTTGGCAAGTCTTTAAGAAGCCCATCTTTCTCGCTGGCTCTCATTGTGTCCGCCCCTTGCTGCCTTTACTCCTTGATTGAGAATAGGGTTAATTCATATATTTGGGGTGAGTAACCTTTCTTGTGAAGAGTAATGCCTATATTTGCCATTAGGGAGAGAGTAGGAGCTGGGCCTGCCTTATCAATAATATTGTACGTACGTACATTTCACAAGAGCTTTTTTTTCATTTTCTGTACTTTATACATAATTTAACTTTTCCACAAGGCATTAACATAAAGAGAAGCAAGTTGTTTATCTAAAAAGGTTCTGTAAACACTTGAAAAGCTAAGCCAGAACAACTTAAAAAGAGATTTATAGATCTGTTTCACTAACAGTAACTGTCATGTAGACCGCCAGAGGGCATGAGACTCCTTGCAGCCACATTACAGGAAGCAGCAACCCAACCAAGATGGACTCTTCAGGCCATCTCTCTGGCTCCTGAGCCATAGCATGCAGAACTAACGTAGCTGTTCCATCACTTCCAGTTTTGCTGTTGCCTGTTTCTTCAGTGGCACACACACACACACACACACACACACACACACACACACACACACGCACACACACAGAGAGAGAGAGAGAGAGAGAGAGAGAGAGAGAGAGAGAGAGAGAGAGAGAGAGAGAGACTGGTAGAGTGGAGGCTCTCTCCAGGCTTCCCTATTATTCGTTTTATTTTCTTACGCCCCAGATGTGCCCAGATATGTATTTCTCATTGCTCTTGAGCATGTTCAACATGACCCCCAAAATAAAATAAATAGGCTGCTGGGAAAAAGTGCTTTGCCACACTTTGAAGGAGAGTCTGGGTTTAGCAGCTGTCTCCGAAGAAATGAGGAGAAAACAGAAGACTGCTTCAGGACACCAGCCTGCCAAGGTGCACACCTACAGGATAAGATGGAAGTTCATGTTTGCCCCTTTGAGAACAGGAAAACTCAGTAGTAAACAATTAAACTGGTATTAATTGGCATACAATCCATAACCTGGCTTGCAACGCTCCAGTAACATAATCTGTACTCCCGGGGTCTCCTGTAGCCCTGGTTTCCTGGGTCTTGTGGGGTTTTAGGAGTGCAAATATTCTTGTTTCCTGGTTATTGTTTAATGAGCGCCTTCTTGTGGTCAAACCCTCCATGCATTGACTGATTTTTTTTTTTTAAATTACTTTTTAATTTTATGTGTATGAGTGTTTTCCATGCATGTTTATCTCTCCACCACTTGTGTGCCTGGAGTTCATGGAGGCAAGAAGAAAGCATCTGATCCTCTGGAACTGGAGTTACAAAACCATTGTGAGCTGCCTTGTGGGTGCTGGGAACCAAATCCAGGCCCTCTGTCAGAGCAGCCAGTGCTCCTTCTCATAGCCCCTCTCCAGCCCTGACAGCAGACTTTGCTGGAAGCAAATGAAGCAGGAAAGTGATGAGAGAAGCTGCCTACTAAGATCTGAACTGTGGAGTTGCTCCCTAGTTCACTCACAGTCCCCTTGACCAAAGGAGAATTCCCTTCTCTGCTCACATGGGCAGAGAAGCAGAATCTTACCGGGAAAGTGCTGTACAGTGTTGGAAAAACAGGCTGCAGAACCAGAAGGAGTTGAAGGCAGTTCAGAGCTTGTGTTTACAACCAGATAGGAACAACCTGGTTAGGAAGTCAGTTTTACCGTGTGTTGGGGGCTTTGAGGTTGAGCTTTCCCTGTGGAAACATAATGCTGATAACCTGTCTCAGCAGCTTTCTGCTTCTGCTTTCAGAGAGGTCAAATGTAGTTTYTAGGGTAGGTGTTGTTTTCCCTTCCTAGGGTGCTGTATTCCTGTGCATACCACACACTCCTGACACTGAGTATGAGGGGCTCCCCTTACTCAGTTCTCTACACTGCTCTTTACCTCACCTCATTTGGTTAGGTGAACTAAATTCCGGAGTTACTGCCAAACTCCTAAGTTTAAAGGCTGAATCTCACTCAACTGACCTCACTCTGGATGCCTGTAGCAGGTACTGGGTCTCGGGCTCCAGATCACGGTCTCTGAGGACCAGGGTCTCTGAGGACCAGGGTCTCTGAGGACCAGGGTCTCTGAGGACAGGGTCTCTGAGGACCAGGGTCTCTGAGGACCAGGGTCTCTGAGGACCAGGGCCTCCTTAGGTTTGGTCCTTGACTCGAAGGAGTCAGGCCACAGGAACACCGTTTCCTCACTACGTCATGGATGGCCTAACCCAGCATGACACCCATGCTGTAAAGGATGTAGGGGTTTCAGAAGCAGGCTTGTCCAGTCCTGCCCTGCTACCCTCCCTGCACCGTGTGTCCACTGCCTGACCAACAGATGTCTTGCTGATTGATTATGGGATGATACTCCGTCATTGTTAGAATTTCTGTTCCCCCACCCTCCTTAGAGTTTTGGGGAACATGGTGGCAATCCAGGCTTCCCCTGAACTTGTAGAGTCTCCATCATTTACTCTATCAGCATGGGTGGATGGGAAGGGTAAGATTAGCAGTGACAAAAGCCCAGGAAATTCCAAGGGATTGAGGAGCTCTATTTGAAGGACAAAGACTGAGGTCATGCGTTTTATTTCGATGCATATCTGTTATTTGCATCCAGTCTAGACGAGTTTGCTGTTTAGTTGATGTCACTGGATATTTCAGAGCTGTTGACTATTAAGCTGATAGCACATCGTGAACGTGGTCTTGAAGGACCCAGACTGCCCGCTTCTGAGTCTGCGCTCCCATACTCACTAGCAGGTGAGACCCACTCAGCTAGCTGCTGCCTCAGGAGTATTGGGCACATTAAATAAGTCAATACCAGAAGTCATTTAGGAAAGGGCAATGCGTGTAATAAACACTTGAGTGTAAGGTAAATGTTAATTACCGTAATCATTATTAACATCATTATCAAACTTGAGACCAGGGCCCCAGTGATCACGGGAGGAAGGCTCTCAGACGTGAACACAAGTTGTCTGGGTTCTTGTCTAGCTCATAACCATTCATCAAACTGCAGTATTGATCTAGAACATGAAATGCTATAGGGTTTCCATTAGGAGGGAAGTTGAGTGAACTCCGATCTGTTAGCTGGGTAATATAGGATCAGAAGGAAAAAAGCAAATTGAAAACAAGCATTTAAGGAGTACACTTAAGGCTACATCAATTAGTTTGACAAGTTGTTTTCTTTGTAGGCAGGTGGTATTTTTTGTCTTTGTTTTTGTTTTTCTCTTTAACCACAAAGCCTGTAAAATACTTCACTGGCTTAATTAGTCTTGCTTAATTAGCCATTATCTGATGACTATTTTTATTTTTTTTCAAACACAAGGTTTTTGTTGTGGTTTTAAAGATTGTAGTGTTTTCAGGACAGGGCTGCAGCGTGAGTGTTTTGTTCCAGTCAACAGCAGTGGCTGAAATGGATAGGTTCCTGGCAGATCCTTGCTGGACACAGAATCCAAAGAGCCAAGCAGCCCTCCCTGGGCTGTCTCAGCACTCACTCTCCAGGGCCTGCTTGCCCGTGCTGGGTGGGGTGAGTGGCTGTGGAGGAGGGAGGAGAGAGGGAGAGTGCTGGAGAACTCTCAGACGTGCGTGCGTGCGTGCGTGCGTGCGTGCGTGCGTGCGTGCGTGCGTGCGGCTTAGTGTAAGAGGACATTTGGTTGTTTTTAAAGGTCCTTCTCTCCTCAAATGCTGTTCAGTAGTACAGTGGGCTGGCCGAGTCTCAGAAGGCCTGCCCTGCCAAAGCCTCCATTTAAGGAGAACTGTCTTGCTCCCAGCCCTGACTACTGAGTATTCCCTTTTGTCRGTAGCCACAAACCCTGCTGTAGTGTCTGCATGGCAGTCATGCTTGGACTCTGGAAAACCAAACAGTAAATTGTGGTTTGCCCTAAAGGATAAACTCAGCCCAGCACTCAGGAGGCGGACAGGAGGACTACCATAAGGTTGAGACTAGCCTGGGGTAGATAACAAGTTGCAGGCCAGCCTGGGCTACAAAGGGAGACCCTGTCTCAAACAAAAACAACTTTTACAWAGCAAGAGAAACAAACAGAGCTAATAATAATAATAGATTTGTTTTTGAGGATTTAAAGCTGTGAAATGTGGAATGGTGGATCTGGTAATAAGTCTGCCTTTAGAAGTGCCTTGAAGTGAAAGATTCCAGTCTGTCTGCTCTGAGGTGTCAGGGAGGAGGGAAAACGGGAAATTTGAGAATGCTGTTTCTCCCGTGACAGAGGGAATGAGATATTTGGAATAAGCTGTGTAATATGGAAAGCGATGGAAGACTGACTGCCTACTTGATAGATTAAATAAAATAATTGAAGTAATTTTTGAGCTGTTGCTGTCTACAACTAGTATTGTGGCCTAGGAGTGTTGCTCTGAAAAACACTTAAGCCTTTGGTTTTCAGCCAGCCGCAGCTTTCCCTACTAAGGAGTGTTTGGTAATGTCTAGACTTAGGTTGGTTGTTATAGCCGGGGTGGGGGCAGGGGGCGGAGATCACTGGTATTTTGTGGGTAAAGGGCAGGGATGCCACTAAAAACTCTACAGCTCCCTACAAAAAAGCTTTAACTGGTTCAAAATACCGATTATTTTCACTGAGATTGAGAAACCCTGGGTAAACAATCACAAATATGTATTTCATGGAGTAATTGTTGTGTTGTAGCTGAGATTTCTCTCCCTTTTCAGAGGCAAGGACGTGAAATGGAGGCCTCGGTGATATTGCCTGTCCTGAAGAAGAAGCTGGCCTTCCTTTCAGGTACGTGTGCTGTGCCGGAACTGTGCTGTGTAAGCTTCCTTTAATTAGCTTAAGAGAGATACATGTAATTTCTTTTATAAACTTGCTTTTAAAGATTTGTTTATTTTTATGTGCACTGATGTTCTGTCTGCATAAGTGTGAGTGAGAGTGCCGCATCCTCCGGAGCTGGCATCACAGGCGCTTGTGAGGTCCATGTGGGTGCAGACCCTCCGGAAGAGCAGCCCGCGGTCCCAGCTGCTGAGCGGGGCTCCGGCCTCTACACAGCTTTTGTTTTCAAGGTCTTTCTTTGATGGGTTGCTATGACATCACTGCTGATTCCTCGAGATCTGGTTTTTATTCTTTTCTGTGACTAACTGAAGTGACTGCCACACTACTGAAACCACAGCTTCTTACTTTTGAAGGCAACATTGAGTAATAAGTGCTCGCTGACGGACTAGCATGTCAGCGGTTGTTCCGGGAGTACCGTCCTGATTCCTGTCCTCTCATTCTCAGGGAAATGTCCACCACACTGGAGGAGCTACAGAATGCACTTCTGCTGTTTTCTGTACTGTGCTGAATTTGCTTAATGCTATTAATCTGATAGGATGATTTAAAGGGAAGGTGGAGGATCCTCTGAGAGCTTTGGTGTGGCTTGTTGCACGCAGTGACTTTGGAGTCTGAGTGTATCGGCACAGACTGTAGGCTCCAGGGCCCTATCCGTTTAGGTTTGCTCAGACTGTAGTGTCTTCCTTTTCTTTCCCATTTCCTTTCGGTCTTGTCATTGTGTTGATAATTCTAATTTCTTTTTTAACCCCAGGCATTGGATATGTCTTTGTAAGTTGATATGTTTTCCTGATGAAGATCATAAAGGACAGAAAAAAAAAGCTGAATTTTTCTGGTGTTGTCTCTTCTAATTTAATGTTTGTGTGTTTTTATAAACTTGTGTTATCATCTGGCATTCCAATCGTCTCCATGGTGTTGTGTATGAATGATATTTTTATGTTTACATTTGCAGCCTTATGAATTTTATAATGGTTGTTTGATAATGTACATTGTTATAACTGGAGGTATCGAGCAGAATACAAGGATTGATAAGCACTCCCAGCATTCATAAGGCTGAGGCAGGAGGATCAAAAGCTTGAGGCCAGTCTGAGCTATAGAAGATTTTTGTCTCAAACAACAACTAWAAACCAACCAACCAACCAGCCAAACATACATACCAACTGTCTTAAGTGCTTTGGGTGTGCCAGGAAGATAGTTTCAGTTTGTCTTGCTCCCATATTGGAATGCCTGTCTCCTACACTGCGGCAGCTCCTGGATGCTGCTGTTCTCCCACCAGTAACTTTGTGTCGTACAGCATCTGAGTCTGTTGACCAGAGCTGCCCTGGAGGCCTTTTTTCTTTCTCTGGCATTGCGACTCTTACACTTTCACATCAGTGGCTATTTTCTTACCCACAGTAAAAGCTGAGGGTGTGGAGTTCAGGGTAGTGTCTTCTCCCAAAGAAAAACCCCAAAGTGCTTTAGATGTCACTCACAGACTGAGTGTGAACCCCTGTGCCTTTGGTCTAAGTGTGTGAGTAAAGCTTGTCAGTTTTGAAGAGCAAATGAAAGCTCCCGTGCCAGGCATGCATGGGGTGCACATTCGTCCACTCAGGGGGCAGCGGAGAGTTCTCAGTCCCAGCACTCAGCGGGCAGGGGAGAGTTCTCAGTCCCAGCACTCAGGGGGCAGGGGAGAGTTCTCAGTCCCAGCACTCAGCGGGCAGGGGAGAGTTCTCAGTCCCAGCACTCAGCGGGCAGGGGAGAGTTCTCAGTCCCAGCACTCAGGGCAGAGGCAGGTTGATCTCTGGGAATTCAAGGCTAGCTTGGTCTACGGAGGGACAGCCAGGGCTACATTGAGAGATTCTGTTTCAGCAAAACGAAACAAAAAGTTCCCTTGCCCACTCTTAAATTTTTATCACTTGACCATTATTAGTTAAAGCTAGTTTTTCTCAAGCTTATTTTTAATAATAAAGAAAAATGTTTTTATACCAAGAGAATCATCCAAGAGCTACTTTCATTTGGAAATCACCTGCGTAATCCATTTTTTAAAAATTTATATTCTAATCAACAAAAAATGCTATTGAATCCCTGTGTATTAGGTCGAACCCTCTGAAATTGCGGTTTATTGATGTTAGACAAAGTGGTTCAATATCAACAGTTGCATAGAAAATAGCCCTTAATGGCTGCCATGCCTCGAACCGCATTTCTGTCACTAATGGACTTCTTTTCACCTCAGGCTTTTCAGTTTTTAGTGATGAATTGCTAGAGATGATACAGAATTGTTTTCTTCAGGATTTACTGGGGTTTGGGTTTTTTTTTTTTTTTTTAACCTTCTAAAGCTGTCGTAAATGTCACTCGGTTCCAACAGTAAGGCTTTGGTGTGAGCAAACAGAGATCTGGAAAATGGTAGGTATGAGTTCCGGGTTTGCTTGTTCCATATGCTGTGCTGGGAATTGAATCCTGGGTCTTAAGCAGATAGACAAGCGCTAGTACTAAGCTGTATCCACAGTCCTTGGCTGTGTAAGCATCTCATTTTGTAGTTCAGGCTGGCCTTGAACTTGCTGTCTGTCTGAGATTGCAGGTGTGTTCCACCAGGCTGGGTTTTAAAGTTATATTTTACATTTAACGTTTAGGGCAAATAGGACAAGGACTTAACACACGTGAGATTTCAGTGTGCTCCACCCCTGGCCRTCTGCTGTAACCTCCAGGTCCCGCTCCACATTCTCAGCTGGACAGGGCTATGTCTGCTGCCGTGTGAACAGGCTGCAGCTGGCCGGYCRGCCTGCCTGCACAYGGCCGTAACCCAGAGTGTTATTTGCTGAATGAATCAATTAAATCTATCATGTGGGAAGGCAGCCTTCCGTTGCTTCTCATATTACACGCAGAACATATTATATGGATTTATGTTTCTTCTGTGAGTGAACTCAGGTCATCTCCCATCATGGAATGTTCTTGTAACTTGGTTTAAAAATTCTACAGCTTTTCCTCAAGTCTTTACTTTTCTTATACTTATCACGACTTTTTTTTTCTTAAATCATCTTTTTCCATTGCCTCAATCCCTTTTTATAGCATTTAATGTATTTTATATGAAGACACAGTGTAGCAAAGTAGTGACAGTAATTTATACTTTTATTATGACTTAAAGCCTTTCTTTCTAGATGCAGACGTGTTTTACTTGCAGATACTGATTGTACCGGGCCCACAGCAAGTGCTTGCTGAGTTCATTCAATTAGGCAGCAGGCTAAATGGAAGACAGTGAAAATGATGTTGGCTTTGATGAAGATTTCAGAGACACATTTTCTTCTGCATTCTTATTTATTTACTTATTTGCCTTTACTATTATAAGCATTTATAAACTACAGATAGCCATTGGATATTTTCCAAGCTGTGTCCTAAACCTATAATTGTTTTAATTACATTGGATTAAAACATTATTCATATGTCATCTTAATATGTGATAAATCTTAAATGTATCTTTTCTGCAGGAGGAAAGGACAGACGCAGTGGACTCATCTTGACAATTCCGTTATGCCTTGAACAGACAAATATGGATGAGCTGAGTGTCACTTTGGACTATCTACTCAGCATTCCAAGGTGACTCTAAAGGTGTCTTTTTCTTCAATTTCAATATTGTTTCCTATTGATTCTTGCTATTGAAGTATCACTTTGTCAGCAGTGAAATTACAGTTAAAGGCTAGCACCAGTGGCTGATAGCAGTGCACAGATGAAATGCTGTACTGCTGGATGCACTACACAGCACACAGATTTCTAAATGTGTACTTTCAGCCTTTCAAGAACCGGTAGGTTAGACATCTGTATACCATGGAGCTTCAGAAAGAAGAGAAGTTAGAGGCAAGGGAGAGGCTCAGTGGCTAAGGGCACGGCAAGATCAGARTTCCAGTGCCAGCACACATGGAAGAAGTTGAGCATAGCCTCTTGCAAGTCCACCTATAACCCCATTATTGTGATTGGCAGACATGGAAAGATTGCAAGGGCGTGGTGGCTGCCAGCCAAGGTCTAGGCTTAGTTAGTGACCCTGTGTCAGGAGAGTTGATAGAACCGGGACACTTGATATCCCCCTCTGGCCTCCATGTGTACGCAGGTATACATATCTAAACATGTGTAACAAGACGTGTAACATCCCTCCACACGTACCCACACATACACAGGAAAAAAGAGTATAATCTCTAATATGAGCAAAGGCTTTTAGTCTTCAAATACTTTTATTTTAAAAATTCAAAAAACATACACATAATTTAGCTTATAGGTCCATGAGTTTTTAATTCTCATAGTTCTTGAGTGAAGAAAAAATCTCAAAAATTCCTGTTTGTTTAAGTCTACCAGTCACTTCGATATCAAAAGCAGGGGCTGCAGAGAACGCTTGGCAGGTAGGAACACTTGYTGCTCTTCCCGATTCCAGCTCCCAGCACCTACATTAGGTGTCTTATGAACACCCGAACCTCAGAGAGCTCTGATTTCCTCTGCTGGCCTTCGAAGGCAGGTTCCCCACTTCTGCTTTG
>BDUI01003577.1:73437-86250 GCA_002335545.1 Apodemus speciosus
TCCCTCCCTTTCTCCCTCCCCTCCTCCCTCCCTTTCTCCTTCTGTCTCTCACTTTCTTTCTTCCTTAAAGGAAAATTACCAGACCATTGTCAATATCCATTAGTGATAAACTCCTCATTTTAGGTAACTAAGATTAGGTAGACTCACAGTTAATAAATTATGAAAATAGTCACTGATGACCATCAGGGCCAACTTCCCTGTTTGGTAGTTGAGGAATTGAAATTCAGCGGCTTGGGTTACTCAGGATCGCACAGCTGAGGTCAGTCATAGAATGAGGCTAGAATCTGCTGTTCCTCACACTGATCCAACAAGGGTTTTCTTTGTTGTTGTTATTCTTGTTTGTTTCTTCAAATTAGGAGAAATCATTGTAGCTGCATTTGTTGTGAAGTCTGTTTTGGACGTTCAGATGAAATGCAAAGTTCACAGCTACAAGCGTGGGCACAATGACTCAGTGCATCAAGGGGCCTGCTACTACCTCCTAACTGCCCGCATCGCACTCGGGACCTGCGGGGTGGGAGGAAAAAACCACGTCCTGCAGGTTGTTCTCTGGCTTGTCTCATGAGCCCTGTAGTACAACCCACACACACCATAAATAATCAAATACAATGCAATAGGAATGGGCAGGCAGGACTCCAGGCCCACACATTACTTTTCCATGGATGTATTCCAACACTGGAGCATGTCTTTGAGGCTGAGTTCCCGGTGAAGTGTTCACCTGGGACAAGGTGAACCACACTCGGCCTGCAAGAAGACCAGGTAGCTAAGGCTGAGGAAAGGCAGAGCCAATCAACCCACGTCTCCTGACTTGTGTCCACTTAGAACTGTGCATGTAGCTAGTCAGGTGGTAGAAGGCCAAACAACCTAAACGAGTTAATGCGCTTGGCCTGTCCCTTCCCGCTTATGCACACACACTACAAACTTAGTGGTGTGTTTAATTGTAATTTTTAATTTTTTTACAAGTATTATTTAGTTCTTCCTAAGTTTTCAAAGGCTTATGCTGTGTCCCTAATGATGGATGTGAAGTAGACTCTGAAGTACTTTGTTTCCATCTTTGCCCATTCTAAGGAGATTGAGCTCTTGGAAGGGAGATGGTGCACTTCACCTTTTTCACTGCTCTGTGCTGCAAGATATGTCACCCATAGTCAATGCTCAGCTCCGCTCTCTGCCTTTCCTCCCTGCCAGCTTCATTGTCTTCAGTGCTCTGTGTATGCCTGGGTGGGTTTACAGGACCCGCTGACTGACTGTTGGGAAGGCGGTAGTTGTTTGGTGAGCAAGCTTGTGGGTTGCTTTGAATTTGTTTTAGAACTTTAATCACACTACTCCCCCCCSCCCCCCSGCCAGGCTTGACTGTGGGTGGGGATCAGGAGGTAGATGTGGAAAGAGTACCTACATCTAAGGAAGCAACAGGTAMTATTCAGTAACTCAGGCTTCCTGCCCCTCTGAGAGGAGCAGTGTTCTCTTGCCCCACGAGGGAACCGTGAGCACAGGCAGCTTGACCAAAAAACGGCAGCAAAGCCAGTCTGCCACTAAATGCTGTGTTCCAGGTCTGTCTCCTCCCACTGTGTTAGGACAGTCATGTCCAATCATAGCTTCTAGTAAATGCTCATAAGATCTGGAATTGCCACAGCTGGTAATTGACAAGATAACTGAGTATCATATTCTAAAAGAAACCCTGGGTATCTTTTAAAAATTATTTAGAATTTTTCTTTCAGTAGCACTTGGCAATACGTAAAATCATGCCTTTTTCTAGTTCAAAAGGAACTTACTGTGAGACAGAGAATGTCATGGTTAGAAACCACAGAAACCGTCTTCTGGCTTTGCATCCTAAGTAGTTTATAGGATGTCCCCAAGGAACTGCTCACGTCGTTCCTAATATAAACTCAGAAGGAAGAGTCTGAAGGAGAGAACACAAGGCACACAGACATTGAGGCCAGAAGTCTTGGTGACTATATRAGAGCCTGCATGGGCTCTTTAGTGTTCTAGGTGTTGAGGAATGGTCAGCATTCCCTAAAGGCCAGACACAAGTGCCACAAGCACATACTCAGTGTGTCGGGCATCCACATGCTGAGAAAGCAGACACAAAGACTCAAGAGCGTCAATGGAGCTTACTAAACGGTGAGGCGACATTTTACCACGATGATGAAATGAAGGAACATTGTCAAGTGCAGAGCCCTGAGGCATAGGGAAATTTAAAAGAGGAGCACAGTGCTAGGAGGCTGGTTAGAGAAGAGGCTGGGCTCCATCACAGCCATGTAGGCCATGGCCTGGGAACACAGCCATTCTATTCAGACTCAGGCGTTATCAGACGGCATGGCTTGTGCCCTCTCATCTCAAAGCATTGTGCTGCACTCTTAGTAGATGGACATTCTGATACTCTGCATGCACGCATGTTCTGATGAGGAGGAATTCTGTACACAGCATTATAATGAAAGCAAGCTCAGCCATTGCTGACACGTATCAGCAGAACTTGGACAAAAGAAGACCCCTTAGGTGAAATCAAGAAGTAGTTATGAGAATGGGGCCCTGACCCCARAGACCCCTCAAGCCCTCCTGAGTTGGAGTGAGAGTACTCAGTGTGCTCATTTCTTTTACAGAGCTCTTTTAACCCAGCCTTGTTACCCTGAAAGGCTCTAAGAAGTCTGGGTCCCATTTTTTTCTTCTCTTTCTTTACTGCTCTAAACAGGTATAGGGATCTTAATTTATAGCACCCAGACCTGTGAACATGCCTTTTGCAAAGCATCTGAAATACCATTTGGTTGGCAGTTTTGAAATAGTATCATAGGGTTGTGTATATTTTCATTTTCTATCTTAGTGAAAAATGTAAGTAAATTAAAATTAAAGGTCTTTTTAAGTACTCTAAAAGATTCAGTGTTTTATCCTTTAAGATCATTACAGATGGCATTTTCAAGCTTCATTACTTTCACAGTATTAACCTGCAGATTAATTTATAACATGCATTGAAATATTAAATGTGTTATTTTCTTAAAAACCGTATTTAACAAATAGTTGTAAGTCCTGTCTCAGGATTATGGGTGCTAATAAGAAAGCATCGAGCACCGGGAGTGGTGCGTGTCCTTGGGTAGCAGGCCCACACTGAACACTTTTGTCTTGGCTCCATTTCTTCCAAATTTCTAAGCATTAGGAGACCCTTGGGTAGCAGGCCCACACTGAACACTTTTGTCTTGGCTCCATTTCTTCCAAATTTCYAAGCATTAGGAGACCCTAAGTTCTTGCCTTTCTCCAGAGGCCACTTAGCATCCATCCCCCTGTCTTGGCTGGCCTTTCTGGGCTTGTAGCCACACTAAGGCATAGTAGCCACACTAAGGCATAGTAGCCTTTGTGTATGCATTGTTGGTGCAGACCTCTAGGAGTTTCCTTTTTACTTGTACCTACAAATACCAACTGGGTGTCTGGTCAAGCATTTATGTGCTATTGTAAACCTAGATACAGGCATGTATTGCATTCCTTTCCCCTTCCACAGAAATGTTGAGAGGACCCCCCCCCCMCACACACACACATGCACTTTTTTTTGCAGTGCAGATTCCAACATTGAGTATTTACATTTTTAAAGCAAATTTCACTAACTTGTCATAAAATACCCTTCTAATAAAGTATGCAACTCAGTATGCAGTTGTAGTATTAGTCACAGATCATGTGACCACACTACCTCCAAAAAATGTTCATCAGTTCAAAAGAATCTTTGTATATTACAGCCCCTCTTTGTTTCCCTGTCACCTCCCACATCAGTCAGTCACTGCTCTGCTCTGTGGATTTTTACCTGTGCAGTACATTTTGTACAAGACAGACAACATCTGGGTGTTCCTGTCTGGCTTCCTAGGGTAATATTGGGAAGGGTCATCTGTATCGTAACATGTATCAACTAGTGAATAGTAGCTTTGATGTAGCTCCGCTATACATAATGCACATAATGTAACAGTAATAACAGCTTCGTTTTGCCTTTAGAATGGAACTTTTACAAGTAGTGGCCATTACGTTTAGCAAATATTTGAACAACTTAATAAAGTACAAAGTACAACACATGTCACAATACTGCAGATAGCATTTTGCTGGTCACATGACTAAGAATGATACGATCAGCCATGGCGCGTACAAGCTTTCAGTCAATTTGTAAAGCAAGTGTGACCTCATCCTGTTAGATTTTCTGTGCACAAAGAAGCCAGTCTGCAGGGGTTTAGTAATAGTTTATTGTTCTCTACCTCTTTTAAGTGGTCTCCTCACAAATCCTAAACTCTGGTAAGAATTTAGATGGGGCATGTGGCAGTTGGCAGTTACCTGGCTCTCTTTGATCCACTTTATAGATGGAGAAATTGAGAGTCTGCTGCTGTTGTTGGGATGGCACTTTATTTCATCAGTTTTAATAACCTAACTTTTCTGTTTTCTCAGTATTTCCCTTCTAAATTAGCCTGTGATTAATACTTTCCCAAATGAGAAAAGCAATGGTAGAAACGGACAGAGTGCTCTGGGGAGGTTTATTGGTTGATATCGTAGGTGAGACCACTCAAGGTGGACTTTATCCCACCTGCTGTTGCCGCTCTTGCCTCCTGCCGTCAGGGTTCTGAGGAAAGTCTGGCCCTTGTTTCACACCCATAATTGTGTTTTGTTTCAGTGAGAAATGTAAGGCCAGAGGATTCACTGTGATCGTGGATGGCAGGAAGTCTCAGTGGAACGTGGTGAAGACGGTTGTCTTAATGCTGCAGGTAATTAGTTTTCCTTGTCTGTCAGTCAGGAAGTGCACTTGGCTTCATAGCAGGATACCATGATGAAAATAGCAAGTACATTTTATCATCAAACTGCTTCCCAGCAGTGATGTAGTTCTGAAACTAAAATTCCTCACAACCACTATTGGATTGCTTAAATTTAGTTATTGTATCTTTAAATTTATGTAGTAGAGTTAAATCCCACCTTGATGTACGGGCTTTATAGGCTGAAAATAGTATGTCATGTTGAAGTAGTCTGAGCAAGAGAGCGTGTGGCTGCCCGTGAAGGCTGGAACCCAGGGACCACCTGGGCGCGTGCTGCGCCGTGCTGCGCCGTGCTTCCAAATGCACTCCAGCCCCTGGGCTTCCTATTGGTTACCTGAGAAGTTGGGCTGGGCCAGTCAGGTCAGAAGAGGGTTTGCAGTTCAGCCTTACATATCTCTCCCTCCTAGGGAGCTTAAACACACACACACACACACACACACACACACACACACACACACACAAAACAGTAAAAATTGGGGATTCGTGATGATCACACTAAGAACTTAGAAGCTAGAAATTTGTTTCATAGCTCTGTTTGTAGGCCATGAGTAGCTCACAGATTCACATTTAATAAACAGAGTCTGCAGAGTGGGTGCAGGTCATCTTGGTTTGTATTTGTGTCCCTCACAGACAGTTTTGTCCATCTCTGGCATATAGTAGCGACATGGNTTCCTGTGTCCTAGGCTGACCTTGAACTCAGGCATCAGCCTGCCTTTGTATCTTTCTGAGAAGATGGCTCTTAGTGAAGCTGCCTTTGTTGCTTTAGATTCATGAAGCCCCTCATAATTCAGACTGCATACTTATATTTTTCATAGTTGAGAAATTATGTATAAATTGAACTCATGAATTTAGAGCTTTTTCTTATAGCCTTAAAGGCTGACCTGAAGGTCCCAGTTTTTACCATATTACTGAGTCATTAGCCACACTGTCCCCTCTTGGACTCAGATTATCATGGAGTCCTTAACATTAACAGAGAGTACATTCTTCAGAGGAATGTGAAGATATATACATTATTATACAAACAAGTCTTATGCCCATGCACTCAGCAGCCATTAACACTACTGGAGGCTCACACTAGGTCCCTGTGCCAGGGCTCAGAACCATGTCACTCTGTCCCCACCAGGTCTACACTTGGCACAGAAATTTAGGTATACATATGAAATAGATTAATGTTTACTAGCTATAAGTTCCAAATATTACATCTTAATAATATTCCCARTTGTCAAAGTGGTTCATAGTTATAAGAATGCTCTTAGTAAATTTTCAAAATATTTCATGTCAARTTCTTAGTAGAAATCTCTTCCTTTTATAAAAAGCATCAAATGTTCTTTTTATGTGGGAACCAAGATCACAAAACTAACATTATTAGCATATATTTTAAGTTTATTCACTTAGTACTATTATCATTATGGTAACAACATTAGTTGGCAAACCTATCTCAAAAATATTTAAGTATGGCAAGAATATTTTTTGTATGATAGCTGTGAGATTTTATTTTATATTGGTTTCTTTAAGCTCCCAATTACATATGGAGAAATCACAATGTATTTTTTTAGAGTAACAGGTACATAAATCCTATTAAAAGCTAATTATTCTCAGCATACATTTTTTGCTTATATAAGAAGCTATAAAACCTCTTTTCATTGTATAACTAATGTGAAAGTATGACAATGAAGAGTTCCTTTAATAAAGTAGTGTACACTGCATTTTTACTTTCATCGAGATGAAACTAGGCCCCTGGTAATTTTTGTAATATTGACTTTATCCACTCTTGATGACTCCATGTTTTGTTATAACAACTCATCTTTCCTTCTGCAATGTACTTGACCCATGGTAACAGGGAAGTCAGTAAAGGAGACATGTGATCTAGCCTTCTTTTATTTCATAGGATATATTGGTTTGAGAATTTTTTAACATCTTTTATGAAATGTGTGTAAAAGTAAATCAGTGTCTATATTTCATTATATCTTTGCCACCAGTAAATCTAACAAGTTTTCTATTTATTCACAGTAAAATCACACACAATAAAGCAATGATATGCCCAAATAAAAAAGGACTTGCTATTTTTATGCTAGAAATGCCATCCTCCCTGATTGAGCACTTACTTTGAAGCAGGCACTTTGCTTTTAATTTCTCAATAAATGTTTTACAACATTTTGAGGCAGATCTTATATTTATTCACTAATGAGAAAAATAAATCCTAGAGAAAATAACTAAATTAAAGCTAAATTAACTAAGTAAAAGCTAAATTAAAGCTACAGTGAAATACCTGTAGGACATATAATCTTTTCATCTTATTTTTAAACTCTAATGCCTTCTATAAATCCTTTATTTTCCTGTAAAATCATGGAATGAATAGGGATAGTACTAGTTTTCACATACCTTCTATGTTCAGCAAATTCTGATATACTTTATGCACAGGGGAAGACTTCAATATTCACAATGGAATATCAATTACCTATAGGCAATATAGAAACGGTTGTCAAATTCTTTTTAACAAGGAATAGCACTAGTTTTCCTTGGGCCTTGTTTTGTAGTAAGTATTTGAAACGTAGTATTTAGACTTTTGGAAGTTGCTGTATATGGTATATATTTATGTCTCCATTTATTTGTCATCCCCCATCCCAAGCATTTAAACACTTTTGAACCCATGATGTACAAGAGACTCAGAAATAATAACCCAAAGCTGAGTATGCCTATCCTGAATGCTTTCAAATAATTTCTTTTTCACCTACTATGGGTCTTTCACAATGTCTCCTCCCACAAGCAAACCATAAAATTCATAAATTTCCTTTTTCTAAGACACATTACAGAAACCTTCCTCAAGAGACAGCCATAAAATGTAAGCACTACTTTAAATATCCCATTCTTTCCCATTTAAGATAACCATAAAGGACATTTTTGTTCTAACTTGATAGTTGACCTAAGAGCACCTTTAGAAAAAAGTCATGATCTGTGTCCAAGGGAAAAAATGCCACACAGAGAGGTCAAGAAGAGAGTAAACAAATGGGCCTTCCTAGATTTTCCTGTCAGTCTATAACTATTAGTCTATAACTATCATTCACTCACTTCTATAGGGCAACATTCATTCAGTCAGTAATGGTTTCAAAAGTTTCCCTTGGTTTCTGGGGCATGTAAAATTATAATTATGCTTTCCTCTGATTGGCCTGACTTTTGTTGTCAATGATCCTTATGTCTGGTACAGAAAGATAGCACATCTTTTTGCTACCGCAAGTTTTATCAGGTACATTGTATTTTCTTCACTTAGTAGGCAAAGTAGAGCAAGACATGTTGATGGTGGTAGAGGCTCATAATTCTAGTGCTGAGTAGGCAGAGGGTGGAGGGAAGAATTTTAGGTCAAGCTGAGCCACTAAGCATTAGCCAGTCTCAGAGAGAGAGAGAGATTTTTTAAAAAAAAAAAAAAAACAAGCTTAGAGCATGTGTTGTTATTCTTTGTTTTCTGATAGCAAGAACACAACTGAGGCATAATTCACTGGGAATTTTTATATAATATACAAGTAATTTATGATTTCCTGAAGGTTGTTAAAAATCAGGTGAAATACTCATGAACCAACTGAATAAGCATTAATGTTAATCTAAAATGTAGTGATAATGAAACAATCTTCAAACTATTTGAGATTTGTAAAGATCTTGTATAAATAATCCAAAATATTAAAAAAGATAAAGACAGGTATTAAAATATGTAACATATATGCATATATAGGCTTAGAGGAACCTATTAAGCTTCAAAACACATCAAATAACAGTCATAGAAATTTTAGATTTTAATGCACCAGTTTTATTTATCAACTCAAATCATCACCTGTCAGATGATACTCTAAAAAGTCTCTGGAGGCCAACACACCAGAATATATTAAACATATGTGGACTGGAGTGATGGGCAATTATAAATATTTTCTTCTTTATAAAAAGGTAGTACTTCATGGGATATCCAAGTAATAGCAATTTACAAAACATACTTAAAAGGTGGGTTGTATAAGAGAAAACAGCAGAGAGTTTAGTGGACAGGAGAATGAACAGGCATTACCAACTCAAATACACTATTCATCCTTCAAAGCATCAAAGACAGAAGGGGGCAAAAAAAAACTGGTCCTCACAACACTTTGAAAACCTCAAGAATTTAGGAGGTGCGACCAGGCACCCAGTTCTTGCTGCTTTAAAGCAGGTCTTAGAGTTGCTAGGCCCCTCTCAACAGACCAGCAGTGTACTTGGCGGTTACTTTGCACAAGTGGGAACATRGGAACTCTTGMTTCTCTTTATCCATCTGGTCAACGGATTTGGCGCCCGGAAGTGCCCTTGGGTGGGGCTGGAGTTCAGGAGCACAGGTCTTAAGCTTCCGCGTGCTGAGAGGGGCGGAGCGCGGAGCACTACGGGGGCGGGGCGCGCGCAAGCCCCTCCTCCCTCCGCGCCCTCTGGCTACAGCCAGGGCCCCGGAACGTCCGGGTCATGGGCGGGCAGGCCGGTGGCAGTTTCTTGGAGCGACGGCTCTTCGATGWCTCCCGGCGGGCGCGCGCCCCGCTGCTCTAAGTGCAGCTGCAGCAGCGCTCGGCGATACATGACCTCCAGCTTCTCTAGGCGGGCCCGCAGCGCCCTGGGGCTGCCCGGCTCATCCTCACGGCCTTCGCCTCTCGCCCTGCGGTGGGTGGCGGGCTCGTCCGGACCGAGGGTCTCGACTGCGGCCTCCCCCTCGCCGCTGTCGCCCGGCAGCCGCAGAGCCTGGCGGAAGAGGCCGCGGTTCTCGCGCTTCAGCCGCCGGTTCTCCAGCCTCAGGCGGGCGTTCTCCTCGCGCAGCCGCGCGTTCTGCCGGTCCCGCTCGTCCCGCGCGCGCAGGGCCTCCAGGTGGCTGGCCGCCAGGTCGGCGAAGCGCTCCTCCAGCTGTCGCCGGGCCCCGCCCGCGCGGCCTCGCCAACCCACGCCGCCACCGCCACCGCCGCCCTCACGGGCCCGGCCCAGGCGGCCCGACTCTCCGCGGTTCCCGCCGCCTTCCCCGCCGCAGCTCCCGCGCCGGGTGGCGCAACCACGCATGCGCCACATCGGTCCGGTCTGGTCGCGCCGCCAGCTCCGTGGGCCGAGGGGCCGCGCGCGGGGCGCGGGCGGACTTGGGCCTGGCTGGGCGCTCAGTCGCGGGCGGAGGAAGAAAGGTGGCGGGCGGTTCTGGCGGGAGGCCAGGGGAGGCCGGGAGTTGGCCTGAGCTGAGGCGTGTCCTTGTCTCTCGCGGCTGAGCAGCCCCCCTGGGCCTGCGGTCGCCGGTCGGCTCACMCGCGACGCCCCTGGGGAGCGCTCTGCTGCTCAGCTCGGTGTCCTTGCCCGGAAAGCCYTGTCCACTRCTGGATGCTGCCACCGCTTCCCTGCGGGCCTGGGCACTGCGGGAACACTCCCACCTTGCCCTGCTCCCAGCCCCAGCCCCAGCCCCCAGTGCATACTTTGCGACTTACATGGCAGTCTTGAACCAAAATGAGTTTTGAGACTGCAATGGAGCATATTGCATTTGTAGCATTTGAAACCTGTTTGTTTAATAGTATTTGAAACCACGCCCATGTTTAAGAAACACCAAACATTATTGGGCTGAGCACCTGCAGTGAGGCTCTCTGACTCCAACAGGTAGCACTCCAAGTACTGGAGGGAGGTAAATCCCTATTTATGAACATCCTATGTGTTGAAACTTAATAAAGTTATACTGGGTCACATCTCAGGGCAGTCCTTAGAATTTATAAACTACAATTTTATTTCATTTATTTGAGATACAGAATATTCAGAAGCTTCCAAACTTTATCTGGAGACAATTGGATGCATACCTTTATGTGAAGTACATTACTACTTTTCCTAAGGATTTCAACCTACAAAGGCCCCGAATTATTGCAAAGTAAACTCTTAGATACCTAAGTCAAAATCTTTGAGAAATACATGTTAGTAAGAATCTGTTTCAGACAAGGTTCTGTTTATTNCGTGCTGCGCCGTGCTTCCAAATGCACTCCAGCCCCTGGGCTTCCTATTGGTTACCTGAGAAGTTGGGCTGGGCCAGTCAGGTCAGAAGAGGGTTTGCAGTTCAGCCTTACATATCTCTCCCTCCTAGGGAGCTTAAACACACACACACACACACACACACACACACACACACACACACACAAAACAGTAAAAATTGGGGATTCGTGATGATCACACTAAGAACTTAGAAGCTAGAAATTTGTTTCATAGCTCTGTTTGTAGGCCATGAGTAGCTCACAGATTCACATTTAATAAACAGAGTCTGCAGAGTGGGTGCAGGTCATCTTGGTTTGTATTTGTGTCCCTCACAGACAGTTTTGTCCATCTCTGGCATATAGTAGCGACATGGYAAATTATTGTTAGCTGCTGTGAGGCTACAGAAAATATTATCAAGTGATATARAAACATCCAAAGGGGCAGGTTGCTCCCAGGGATCTGGTGTTCCTGAGAAAAGTTTCTAGAGAAGGCAATAGTTGAGTTAAATAAACGAAAGTATCTTAATAAATGGAAGCAAATGAAAAGCCATTCCTGATGGGCACTGTCTTTTAGTGACACCCCCATATGAACCAAAGTCAGTGAAAGGAGTTGATAGACCAGTTTGGGGAAATTATAATTAATTTGGCAGAATAGGGGTTACCAAGTGCTCAGTTGAGTGAGTACCAGAGATGCACAACTGCGGCGGTGAGCGTGAGAGGTGGCTGGCTGCCACAACTGGGGCGGTGAGCATGAGAGGTGGCTGGCTGCCCTCTAGGGTCTGCGGGGAGGTGGGCTGAGCACAAAGGCATCCTTAGCTACTGGAATGCTACAGGGTCCAGCCTGTGCTTAGGGGGGTTGGGGTGAAAGGACTTGAGGGGTGGCCACAAAGCATGCTAGCTTTAGTGTTAGAGCTTAGTGTGGCTCAAGTACTGTACACATTATTTAAGTTTAGCCCCACAAAGCTGGAAGTYGGCATAGCCCAAGGGCTGGGCCTTGGCTTTTCCCACATGTCTGGAGTGATCACAAATTTTCTACCCATTGCTCCATTTTTTTTTTTCATTATTTTTTTTTATCTGCATGGTTGTTGTACCTGCATGCATGTCTGTGTATCACATGTGTGGCTAGTGCCCAAAGAGGCCAGAAGAAGGTGTTAGATCCCCTGGGACTAGAGTTACAAACATTTGGGTGCTGGGAATTGAACGTGGGTCATGTGGAAGAACAGCCAGTGCTCTTTGCTGCTGAGCCATCYCTCTGGCCCCCGTTGCTTTCTTCTTAAGGACGTGACATAAACGCTTCCTCAGTAAGTTCTGTGCTGGTCATCTGAAGGCCAGTCTTTATGGGAGTGCAGAGTGATGCCTCACAGTGACTTGTCTGCCAGTGTGTGGCAGCCCCCTGCCTCCCAGCCCTGGAGACCATCCTGACTTCTCTGAAAAAGTTGTTAAGTTCCACTTAGGTAAGTAATCCATTCAGGATGCTCAGGTGGTCTTCCTGTCATCCTGACACTCACCGGCCACAGGTGAGCCTTTGGGACCTGCTGTCACTTGCACTTTGATCTCAGTCCTGTAGAACAATCAGTGGACTTAATCCCTCTTGTGATTTCTTCTCTCCTGATAGGTAATTTTGTGTACATTTGCACTGATCAATATCTAACTTTTCCAGAATCCCTTTGGCCATTTTTCTCTAGTTAACTGACTCTACTCAGGAACTGACTTGCTGACTCGCTCCCAGGGGCGGGGGCCAGCTGTTTGGGAGACCCCCAGCCCCCAGGAGGAGTTCTGCCTGTTGTTCCTGTTCTGAAAGAGGGCCTGATTCTCTTGCTTCTCACACTTTCCTGTCCAGTGTCTGGCAAATTCTGATTCTCCATAGGTCAATAAATGAATAAGCTTCACTCCAGACTTCCCTGCCTCTGCGCTAGGGGTTTTGAAATAGTTGAGCCTGCCTTGCTCACCTTAGCTACATCCTAGTCCTCACAGGATCACTGGGTCTGCACTGTGCCTATGTGCATGCTCCTGGTGAGAGATCAGTTCCATCTCTTTCCTAAAAATTATTGTTGAATTCACGAAATTTG
>BDUI01003577.1:88249-100133 GCA_002335545.1 Apodemus speciosus
TGACTGAGTTACTTTACTCAGGATGATATTTTCAAGTTCCATCCATTTACCTTTGAATTCCATGAAGCCATTTTCAATAGCTGAGTAGTACTCCATTGTGTAATGTACCACATATTCTGTATCCATTCCTCTGTTGAGGGACATCTGGGTTCTGAAAGAATGATAGTTAACTCTATYACATCTATTTTCTACAAAGAGGGCTTTTCATACTTACCTAGTTGCCCCCCTCCCTTATTCMCGTTCCCATTCTTAYTCAACAACCTAAATTTTGTGTTTAAGTGCAGTCTCCTAAGTTGGTAAAAYGAATCAATTGATGAAATTACCATCATTGTATTTGTTAGTCTACAGTGCCTCAAAATACTTTTATAAAGCTTGTAGTTGAGAAAAGCTGTCAGTTTATTGACATGAAATTTTTATTTGGCCTATACTTGACCTATTTGTTTAGTATTTCTCAAAACAAAATCTGAACTACAGTTTTTGACTACATTAGATGATCCAGTCTAACAATCCAATCCTCATTAGAATAGTTCCCTATCAAGAGTCCTTGCTTCCAACTCCAACTCCTATGAAACGTAATCCCTGCTGMATAAACCATTCAATTTAAGTATATTTTATAGCAGACTCAGATGATGTTTTTGTTTTACCTTGATTGTTTGGATTGTAAAAGACTTCCTAAATATGAAATTTATATCCCATTCCTAAATTCCAGCCATTTCATGATACATTCTGCAGATTTCRAGAACAGACATTATGCTTCTATATTTGGCCTCTGTGATGGATAATCTTGAATGTCAACAGGATCTGGAATCAACTTAGAGACTAGCCTTTGCACAGATCTGTGAGAGTTTTCCAGGAAGGAGTAACTGAAAATTTATCTAGAATATGTGCCACATTCTTTTGAAGTACAGGATATAAAGAGGCCCAAGAAAAAAGAAATGCTGCTTACATGCCGGCCTTTGCTTCTTGCTGGTGAATGTATTCATGCCAGTTTTGAGTTACTGAGCCACCCACGCTCATAGACTGGACAGTTCTCATGTTCTCTGCTTCTCCAGCATGCTCGTGCTGGTTAGTTTTTTGTCATCTTGATACAAGCCAGAGTSATTTGGGAAGAAGGATCTTCAGTTGTGGAACCGACTCTAACATTTTGTTCTATGGGCAGTCATGTAGAGCATTTTCATGAATGATGATTGATGTGGGAGGACACAGAACACTGGGTAATTCCTCCCAAGCCCACTGAGCTCGTGGTCCTGGGAACTGTAAGACAGCCGACTGAGCATAGCTTAGGAGCTAGGTAATAGACAGCAATAGCTCGTGGCCTCAGCGTCAGCTCCTGCCTCAAGTCCCCCTCCTTGTCTGAGTCCCTGTTCAGACTTCCTTCTGTGATGGATTGTGCAATAGAATTGAAAGCTTACATAAACCTTTTCCTCCCAATCTTGATCATGGTCTTTCATTATAGCAGTAAAAACCCTGACAAAGATATCACTGATGACCACTGTGGAATCACCAGCCTCTATTCTGTAAGCCAATCMAGAGATCCATTTTTGTAATTCAGTCTAATAGTTCTGTTCCTCTAAGGAATTCTAACACAGTATCATTATTTCAATATATACGCATATCAAGACACCATTGTTATAGACCAGCAGTATATGCAAATCTTATTTACCATTCATAATTCAACAAAACAGAAAAAAGAAAATGATATTGGTGAACTAATACCTGTAAACAATAGGTTTTAACCTGGCACTGAAATTCCGTATCGTGTCTTATACGGTAAACATTTCTCATGTAAATGAATCTTCAAAAACAGGTGAACTCCTGGATTTAGTGAGCTACTTCATGGTATGAAGGTAAGGATGGGCTGGAAGTAAGAGAAGCAGAGAGAGAAAACTAGTTCTTAAGTGACTGGAACACGGAAAGCATTCATTCATTTATTCTTTATTATCCCGAATAATCTCGTTTCTTTTACTTTTTTACCCTAAGGTTAGGGTGTTTGAGACTAAACTTTATGTAGCTCACACACTAGCCTTGAGTTCCCTGTGAGGAGCTAAGGCTGTTCTTTAACTCCTAATCCTCTTGCTTCCCCTTTCCAACAACTAAGATGCTCTACTTTACCTTCAAAAATTTAGGAGGCCGAGGAAGGAGAAGACCATATGTCAAGAAAAAATAAATTATTAGGTAAAACTGATAACTAGTAGTCATTTTAACCAGTTCTACTAACAGAAGTTTACCTAGAAATTCTGTAGTATATTGGCCTTATTCTGACTGAAGTAGGAAAGTGGCTGGCACTGATTATTAGTAATAAGCTCTTTTAATAACTAGTATTAGTATGTACTAATTATAGCTTACATATGAGTATTCATATTAGTATTTTACATATATTTTAAAACTATAATTAATAAACATGTATCTGTATTGAGACATATTCAGATCTGATAAATGTCACACCCTTCCTAGATCTGCTGCTAARGGTAGTCTCCTAAAGCCATGGTTCACTCACTTGTGAAGTCATGTATATCTTAAACATAGAAGCAGCTGGCAGGAGGTTTTCAATAACTCCAGGATATGATTATTCTATGGTTTGATTTTATTTTATGAGGTAGACATTTGTATAATAATTTCTTGTGACTAGTCAATGCCATTTAAAACTCTGATTTGAGTTACTTGACTGAGGAGTTACCCTAAATATAAGATGTTGTCCCATTGGTGATATGATTCTTATTTCTTGATAGGTCTCATTAAGTGTTTGGGTTTTAAAATCCATATTCTGTAAGCCCAGTGTGCAGAGGAGTTTGGTTAATCACATTCTGAGCTTCATGTTTGCTAATATTCTCCCTGAAGCCTGAGCTGAGCTYGGTTGATTTTCTGAAAGCAGATTTATTAGGGCTATGAAGAGCAAGCATCGATGCTCGGGAGTGTGAAGACCTCTTTATTGGAATAATTACTGGAGAGTTAGGAATTGTAAATATTGATTGCATTTATTTAGTCTTTCGATACGGGCAAAAATATTAAAAGCCATCAAACACCAGCATTGCCTTTCAAAAGCATCATTTAGTTCTAGCTACAGGGAAAACTGTGACATAAACAAAAGCAGTGTGACTTATCTGTCTTAATTAGGATATTTTCTATACTGAAGGAAATACCCTTCTTCCAGCATGATATAAAACACTAGCCAGACTAATAAAAGAAGGTAAATGTGATACAGGCTAGAATAAAATAGTGAAGCCTAGAGCAGAGTTATRGACACAAGAAAACTGACTCACAAGACCATTGTCCTACTTTTCTCATGCTATATTTCTGGAAATTTGCATTTTTCCCTAAAGGATCTAAAACGGTAGTACTCACTCGCCATGTGTGTATTTTAAATGCAATTTTCAAATTAGTTACTAGCTTACCCTAGCCACAATTCCAATGTGCCCCAGTCACATGTAGCTGTGACATTTTGGGAGGTAGCTGTTGGCACAGAGATCTTCTGAGTAGCAATGAGTCTAGTGACATGCCCCACTGCCCACTCAAATTGGTGGCTTCAGCTTCAGTAGCTATGTTGAAATTGATAATGAAAAAACATACAAAAGATACTTTTAGCATTTTGCTATATACATACTTTCATGCAAGCTAGCAGTTTTCTTGCAAGCATATGTATAGAAATCGATCCTATCTAATGTCTGGGAGATTATTTGGTGTTATTTTGACATAATGTAGAATCACGTGATATGGTAGTTTAAATATAAACTTCCTCCCATAGGATCAGCCATTTGACTATTTGGTCCCTATGTAGTGTCACTTCGTAGGAAAATTAAAGGGAATGTGGCCTTGCTGAAGGAAGTATTTCTTGGGGTAATGATTTGGGAGCCTAAAGCCTCTCTGTATAGTTCTAGCATGTTCTCCATTTCATGTCTGCATTTGAAGATGTGAGATCTCACTTTCCAACTCCTGCTGCTGTGCCTGCCTCTGGCTGCCATGCTTTTCCACCATGATGGACTCTTACTCCTCTAGAACCATAAGCCCACAGAAACTTTTTCTTCTATAAATAGCCTTTGTCATGGTGTATATCAGAGCAACAGAAAAGTAAGGAATATACCTAGGAAGAGGTAACCTCAGTTAAGGAACTGACTTGATTAGATTGAGCTGTGGGTATTTTAATTGATGGTGGAGGGCTCAGCCCACTGTGGTAGTACCAGGTGGTCCTTGGCTATCTGGAAGAACAAGAGAACAGGGCATCAAACAACATTCTTTAATAGTTTCTACTTCATGTTCCTGTCCTACCTGAGTTCCTGCTCTGATTTCCTTCAGTGATAAACAGTGACCAGGAAACGTAATCTGAAATAAACCCTTTCTTCGACAAAATTGCTTTGATGTTTTATCATAGCAACAGAAAAGAAAGTAGAACACTCTGTCACTAATGTTGGTGTTACATCCAGAGTGACTCATTAAAGTAATAATAGGAATGTTGGAAAACCCTCATGATTAGAATTAAGATAATTATGAGATTAACTCAGAAAGTGTGAAAATAAATAATTTAAATGATATCTCAGGGATCTTACTTCCATTCAAGAGCAAGCATGAGTTCTGGACATTAATAAAATCTCTGATTTTCAGAAATTGAAATGAGAGCTAATGTAATATAATTGAAAACTAAATTCTAATTCCTGTCATGGATTACCATCCTAAGTATAATAACATGCTCCATGTCTCCTTCGTGCAAAGAGTTCAYGAAAAGCCAGTATGAGGAAATTGAGTTTTACTTCCCTCCAGTCTTCAGTATGACTCTTTTTGTTGTTGTTGTTATTGTTGTTACTATTTTTAGCTCTTTGGGTGGGGGAAGTAACATGATAAAAGAAAAGTCAACATGTTCAAAGAAACASAAGAAAACAGATGGTAGAGCAAAGTTTTATTTAGTATTGGATCTCAGATGCCATATGTCACATGCAAGCCTGCACTCTGCAATTGTGTGGTCTTCCCTCTTTACACACACACTGYTCCTCAGCTCAGAAYATTCCACTGTCCTTACAACTCTGGCTTTGGTGCTAAACTCTCTTCTCCTATTTCCGTAGAATGTCTGTAACTGGGCCATAAAGTCCTTTGGGGGAACAGTAAAGGCAATTATATACTTTACCGGTTAGTCAAACTCCTGAAGTGCTAGTCTTGTCAATTTGCAGTCATCTTCCACTAACACTTAACCTTTAGATTTATCCAGGGAATGGGCCTCACTACAAAAGATACCAAGAGGTTAAAGACAATTTTCATCATACTCCACTATGTAGAATTCTACACAATACATGAGCTTCTTGCTCTGTTGCTATCTTTTACAAAGAATGGATACAGAGTTTGTCTTTTCTATTAGCATTTATTCCAAGAAAAGRAAAAGTCCTACTGTGTTTCAAGCAAAATTCCTATCCTATTGAAGGCTATGAATTTATTCTGGCAGTGTTCATAGAAACCTAACTATCAGTCAGGTACTGACCAGAGCCCAGATGCACAGTGGTGAGGAAGGAGATTTATGAACTGATTGGGTTGCACTTTGACAGGGAGTATAGAAAATATAGCCTTTGGAGTGTGTTAAGGAACATCAACACACAATCCATTTTTTCTATTTCTTTGTCATGAGAATACAGTAGCTTTATATAGTGGAGATAAGTTCATTTTGCTTTCACAGTCACCTATATAATTGTTACATAATTAAAACACATGAAAGGTTAGAACATTTTCAGAACTGAAAAAGTGTATATCACTTGCTATTGTGGATGTAAGTGATCAGTTTATATCATTTACTGTAATGAATAAGTGTAATCTATATTGATTTCTAAARTTTACATCTCAATCCCAAAATTCCACTCTAAATTCAAGCTTCATGAATGTCAATTTTTATTTAATGTATTTTCCTTTCACACTTGTATTGCAAGTAGTTCTATCCATATTAAAATTAATTTTTTCCATGTTTCCTTTTATTGAAAACATATTTCTTTTCTCATGCAATCTATCCTGATTATAGGTATTGCTTTCAACCCCAACCAAGAGCTTTGGGGGGAGGGGCAAGAAGGTGCAGAGTCAATGACATAGACTTGGTGAGTCAGGCAAGTGGAAAAARCAGACTTCTTTATTACAGGAACTAGGCAAACCTTTATTCCCTACTCTCAGCATCTCATTGGCTCTCAAGTAGCCAGATATGACTCTGTCTTTTTCTCAATGGCCAGCTCCATTACCTGATCCAGAATCAGTGGTCTCTAGCTATGCTGACAGATCCTAGGTTGGCTAGGGGAAGAAATATCAGCAGTACATAGGTACATATGCCAGAATTGTGGCTGGGCCTGCTTAGCTAAGCATTTCTACCCTTTTGTTTTTATTTTAGATAGCCCAGTGATGTCATAGGATTTTCCCTGTCCAATTACATTAGAACAGAGAAGGTCTCTGATCGGATAAGGAAAGAGGGGCAGAGCTAAGAGTTGTAGGGAGAGAGCGCAATCTAGAGGGGAGGAGAAGAACCATGGGCCACACATGTGAACACTCATGGCAATTACCAGCCACAAGTAGTTAAGTTTTTACAAGGTTAGAAACATTGGGATAAGCTTTTATCATTATCAATCGGCTCTAAAATAATTGTATTGACATCTTGTAAATTRTGATATCATTTATACATAAATCTGATTGGTTAATTAGGTGATGAAGCGGCAGATCATGGGGTATGTGGGGTGTTGTGTAGAAGTAAGAGGTATTCAGACCTCCACCAGATGGCCAGAAGGGGCTAGAGGGTTGGCAGGCAGGCAGAACTGCCAGAGATGGCCTGGCAGGGACAGGAGAGCTGTCAGGTCGGGTCATTTTTTAATATTTTTCACGACACAGTGGAAGTAGGAGTTCTTTGTTCTATCCTTGTTGACCTCACCTCAGGAGGCCTCCCTGTACTCCCCAGAGTTTCTCTCTATCTTCCCTCCCCTCTGATCCACTCCATTTCAGTTTCTCATTACAAAAAAAAAAAATCAGGCTTCTATGAGATAACAACCAAATATTATAACATAGAATATAATAAGGTGAAGCAAAAACTATTATATCAAAGCTAGACATGACAACTTTCAGCAGAAAGAGAAGAGTTCTAAGAGCAGGCATAAGAGTAAAGAACTTCTCCTCATAGGAGTCCCATAAAAATCCTGAGCTAGTATTTGTAATATATGCATAGAGTACCTACAAATCCACATAGACCCTGTGCTTGCTGCTTCAGTCTCTGTGAACTCATACACATGTTGCTTAATTAATTCCCAGGAGCTTTCTCTCCTGGTGTCTTCTCTACCCTCTCCTTCTTACAATCCTTTTGCCTCCTCTAATGGGGAATTCTCTGAGCTCTGACAGGCGGGACTTAATAGAGACTTCTGATTTAAATACTCTTTATAGAATATCTAGCTATGTATCTTTACTGTTGCCATCTTCATCTGCTGCTGGAGAAAACTTCTCTGATGATGACTAGATAAGGCACAGTTCTCTGAGTATAGCAGCGTATCATTAGGGGTCATTTTATTAACACTTCTGTTTCTAGGCTAAAAGTGTTTGGTTTTGCTCTAGGTCTCTGGGATATGTAGTCTAAATTTCTTGGTCATTCAATCAGTATCAGGCATGGGTTTCCTCTTGTGGAGTGGGCCTTAAGTCAAATCAGGCATTGCTTGGCTACTCCCACACGTTCTGTGCCATAACTGCACTAGCATATTTTTCAAACAGGGCAGATTATATAGGTCAAAGGTTTTGTGGCTGAGTGTGTGTCCACATTTCTCTTTCAGTAGCCTGCAGAATGCGTTTCCGTATGAAAGAGACTAGAATGCAGGGATGAAGGCTCCATTTGGCAACAGCTCTACTGCCCCAAGCTCAATGAGTTATCTAAGTGTTGTCCTTGGCACTGGAGTTCTGCTGTCAGTTTGCAGAGAGCAAACCTATGTCTTAGCAATAGGCTGGGTTATTTGAGAATTTCCATGGGACCCTTGTTTAGCCAAAATCTCAACTGAATACAGTCTACTTCTGCTACTGGAAACCTTGTTGGCTATAGAGATGACCAGTTGAGACTCCATATCTCTTCCCCTTTCCTAGGACTCCTCATGAGGATCACCTTTATATGTTTCAGGCCACTTCACCTGCTCTAGATTTCCAGAGCACCCCTCCAATGTGTCCCAATTTCATCTGTTGCTCCCTGCAATGTCTCTACCCCATCTTCACCGCCCCCCATACCTATAACCCCTGGTTCTGTCCTACCTGTTCCCAATTTATCCATAAAATCCCTTCTGAGATTCATGCCCTGCCACACACATACACACACTATATCCTTCCTCTTTATGTAAACTCTCTGCAGCTACAGGATTGTAACTTGGTTATCCTTTACTGAATGACTAACATCCACTTATAAGTGAATATATACAGTATGTTTCTTGGTCTGGGTTAGCTCAGTCAGGATGGCTATTTTTATAGTTCCATCAATTTGCCTTTCAAAATGTCAATCATTTTAATAGCTAAGAAATACTCCATTGTTCAAAATGTCCACATTTTTTCTTTATCCATTCTTCTGTTGAGGGACATTTAGGTTGTTTCCAGTTTCTGGATTTTAAGAACAAAGCCACAATTAACATAGTTGAGCAAGTGTCCTTGTGATAGATAGGATGGAGCATCCTTTGGGTAGATGCCCAAGAGTATAGTTGGGTCTTAAGGTAGATTGAGTCCCAAATTTCTGAGGAACTGCCATACTGATTTCCATAATGGCTATATACATTTGCATTCCCAATAGCAATAGTGGAGTGTTCCCTTGCTCCACATCCTTGCCAGCATGAGATGTCCCTTATATTATTGATCTTAGCCATTCTGACATGATATTTGCATGTGGAAAAATGCAAAAGATCCATACTTATCATCCTACAYAATACTCAAGAGTAGTGGATCAAAGACCTCAACATAAAATGAGATACACTGAACCTCATAGAAAAGARAGCCACGAATTGCCTTGAAAACATGTGTTGCAGGATGTCTGGTCACACTGTGAACCCTGATATTGTATTATTTACTGAAAACAAAACAAAACAAAACAGTTTCTAGTCATGGYGGGGCCGATCCCTTAGCACACACCTTTTATTCCCATGGCTGTAATTCAGATATGCCCTTAATATGCACCTTTAGTACTAAACAATGAAGGGAAAGTTAGTTTGTAGAAGGAAGCACCCATGTTTGAATGTATTGTCTAATAGAGTAGCAGACAAAAGGAGAAATCAAATGGAAATTTGACAAAACCTGTCAAATTCTGTCAAATCTTGGATAGTGTAGGATCTGCCCAACACTCACAAGAAAAGCAAGGAAAGGGAAGCTACTCAAGGGGCAGTGGAGCGAAAGGAGGCAGCTCCACTGGGACAGTTGTACAGAGAGAAGTCGAAGCAAGAGAACAAGCTAGACAGGTGACAACCAAATGAGCCAGGAGATGAGAGGGAGCCAGAAGATTAGAACATATTACCAAAGTCCATATGAGGCCCAAAAAGCAATTAAGGAGAAGCATAGAGAATTCAGAATGAATCAGTCAGCTTGGAGAGGAGTTCGCACCAGAACAGCTGAGATGACCATTCAGCAATCATAGTTCAGAAAGAGCTAAGAAGGGTAAGGTTTTTTATTTACTTGTTTGTTTTTTAGATTTTTTATTAGATATTTGCTTTATTTACATTTTTAAATCGTATCCCCTTTCCTCGTTACCCCTCCAAAAGCCCCCTATCCCATTCCCCCTCCCACTGCTTCCCCCCCCCCACTTTTCTGACCTGGAATTCCCCTACACTGGGGCATTGAGCCTTCACAGGACCCATGGCTTCTCCTCTCATTGATGTCTGAAAAGGCCATCCTCTGCTACCTATGTAGCTGGAGCCATGGGTCTGGAAGGGTGAGTTTATTCAATAGCAAGTCTCAGAAGCTGAAAGTATTCTAGGCCTAGATTAGATTGTATGGAGGCTAGAAGCTTCTAAAACKAGGCCTAGGTTAGCAGAAGGAGGCAGTAAGTCTCAGAGAAGATGATTACTTCCAGTGAATAAAAGATACTTTAATTTGTGCAGAAGACATTCTAAACAGAACATTGATAGCACAGTCCCTAAGATCAACAATTAATAAATGTGATCTCTTTTTTATTAATCATTTACATTTCAAATGATATCCCCTTTACCAGTTGCCCCTCCACAAACCTCCATCCCATCCTCCCATTACCGCTGGCCCTTTCCCGCTGTGAGTGCTCCTCCAACCACTCATCGACTCCTGACTCACTGCRCTAGCATCCCCCTAASCTGGGGTATCAAGCCTCCACAAAACCAAGGCTTTCCCCTCCCATTGAAGTCAGATAAGGCCATCCTCTGCTACATATGTATCTGGAGCCCTGGATTCCTCCGTGTAAACTCTTTGGTTGGTGGTTTAGTCTCTGGGAGCTCTGGATGGTCCACTTAGTTGATACTGTTCTTCCTTTGGGGTTGCAATCCCCTTCAGCCCTTCCCTAGCTCTTACATTGGGGTCCCCAGGCTTAGTCCGATGGTTGACTGTGAGTATCTGTATCTGAAATAGTCAGGTGCCAGAACCTCTCAGGACAGCTGTACCAGGCTCCTGTCAGCAAGTGTTTCTTGGCATCAGCAATAGTGTCAGGGTTTGGTGTCTACAGATGGGATGGACAAAGTGGCAGCCTAGAGAATAGGAAAATTATTTTTACCAACTCCCATCTGAGAGAGAGCTAATATAAAAAATATATGTATATGACTCATAAAACTAGCTATCCAAAATAATTCTGTTTAAAAATTGGGTACAGGTCTAAGCAGCATTATCACTAGAGAAAGCTCAAATAATTGAGAAATACTTAAAAAATGTTCAACATCTTTAGCCATCAGTAAAATACAAACTGTTNCTTGAACTCAGAAATCCACCTGCCTCTGCCTCCCAAGTGCTGGGATTAAAGGTGTGCACCACCCCTGCCCAGACAAAATTTCTTAGAATAAGTAATTTATAAATGACATGAATCTATCACTTACAGTTAGTTCTGAAGGGTGTGAGGTTCAAGATGAAGGCGCCACCAGAGTTAACATCTGCTGAGGGCTTCCTCTCTGCTGCAAAGATGGCAGCTTCTATCTGGATCCTTACACATTGAAAAAGAAGAACAAGAACCTTTGCTCACTCTGTGTGTGTGTTCTATATACAAATGTGCAATTGTGTTGCACACATATGCATAAGCCAGAGTAGAATGTTACATATCTTCTCCTATTGTTCCACACTGTTATCTAGACACCAAGTCTCTCACTGAACCAGAAGTTTACTRCTTTCTGCTAGGCTGGTTGGTCAGCAAGCTCTCAGGTTCCACCCATCTCCACCAACACCCCATCCTCAGTTCTAGGGTTACAGGCACACATCCAGGCCTGGCTTTTTATGTGGGTACTGAGGATTCAAAATCAGGTCCTCATGCTTAAAACAAGCACTCTTCCCCCACTGAGCCACCTCTCTTTATAAATGAAGAACACTCAAGTTGCCTCTGCTGCTAGTGGGTAGCAGAACTAGGTTTAGAAATCACTCAGTCTAGAGCCCCTGGTGTTATATAGCGTGTGCTGTGTCCACGCTCAACCGAGTGCTGTGCTACATGTTAAGATGCACAATGAATAGGATATTATCTATTTATTGCTGTTTTATTTTATTGGATACAGGGTTTCGTGTATCCCAGGCTGGCCTCAAACTCACTATATAGCTGATAATGACTTTAAACTTTTAATCGTCCTGCTTCTAACTCCTGAGTGTTGGATTACAGGTATTGACCACCATACTCAGTTTATACAATAATGAGTAAGGATCAAAGCCAGAACTAGACGAGTATTCTACTAACCTGAACTACATCTTCAGCCATGCCATTATTCTTAAGGAGTTT